>CM023482.1:69851714-69940434 GCA_013339685.2 Hyalomma asiaticum | reverse complement strand
CCAACGCCCCTAGCGGAGCTCAGGTTTATAGAGAAAAGCACTATTTCATTTATTTTCTGAACTCTGTATTGATGATATGCTATTCTCGTGTTGCATCGTCGTAGTGGAAAAGCTTCGGCAAGGGTGGAACCTGCGGGAAAAGGCGTGAAAAGTCAGCACAGCTGTGGAGCATATCAGCACTATACTATCATTGTATGCAAGTTATGTGCGACTCATGAACAAACGCAGAAATTCAAGAAATGTCAGAAACATCTCATAATCGGGCATTACTTTAAAAAATAACAAAAGAAAGTTTTCCTTTTAACTATATAATGAATCTATGTTCAATATTCATCCCCGAGATCTTGGCTTCGTGTCGCTTTAGATACCCAAGGGGAAAAAAACATGAGTAAAGGTTCTGTTGCAAAGCAATTTTAAAATCGGCACATAGTTAAAAAAAGGTGTATCTTGCATAATAAATTTGATATTTTTGGCGTACATCGGAAAGGAAAACATGTAGACGTGAGCTAATAAGACACACCCCAGGGATGAGGTCGTTAGGCAAAAAATGTCCTTAAATAATAGGTGCAAGGTGCATTATAAGTAGATATTAGAGAAGGAACATCTTTTCAAGGCTACTTTAAAAATGCCATCGCGTGCCGAACTGCCACACGTGTCCTACACCAAGGAGCGCGTGTTCGGTATCACGTTACCTTTAAATCTACGGGCAAGAAAAAAAAATGTTACCAGAACGGCAAGTCGCCACACAATGGGTGTTTAATACAAGCACAGGATTAACTATATGAAGTAAAATTCCTTTCGGACAACGTGCGTAGGCTCTTTATTCGAAGATATAGAGCCTACGCACTTCACGACACAAATAATATATAAAGGTGGGACCGGTGCTTTAACATCGCAACAAGAAGTGCCAGGCTCCATTCTGAAAACGCCAGCAACTTACCGAATTTCGGCATCTGCTGTGCACTGTTCAGCATTGAGTAAGTAATACAAGTTCGGCGACGACACTGTAGTCTCACCAAAAGGCGCAGGCTTGTCTTGATATACAACCGATGTCACAGTTGGGATGCGCATTGTCTTAGGAGGTACACTGGCCAACGAATGGCGCAATCAACTTGAATGATCGATAAACGCGGTACATGCGCCGACACGCGTAGGCAGACTGCGTGCGCCCATTGAAACTCGTTTGTACACCTTGCATGTTGGGAGGAATGCTTGTAGTTGCAGCCGCGACGAGAGAGCATGGAAAACAAGTTCTCAGAAAGGAGCGCGGTCGCCCCTCCTAATGCCACCAAAAGCAGGTTTAGAACGACATTCTTTGCAAACTGTAGGTGCGCACAATGGACGTGCATACAGGGGGCCGTGACAATGGTGGGCAGTTCGGAAGGGGACGCGCGTTCCCCCCCTCCGCCACCCCCCCGTCACACATCTTTTTAGGGGCGAAGCTCCTCTTAGTCTAACCTTGTCACGCGTCAGGCGTCAGTCGTCAGGCGTAACCCGCGTGCCTCCCGGCACGCGCTCGCCCTCGGCGTTGGCCTCGGCGCGTGCCTCCCGGCACGTGCCTCTCTCTCTCCCGGCGCGTGCCTCTGCTGTCTTGTGTGTGAGAGAGAGAGACAGAGAGAGAGCGAAAGGCGCGCGTTGGCTATGAAACTCTCGTCTTTAAGGAACGCACCCAAAATACGCGGGTTCGATCCCGGCCGCGGCGGTCGCATTTTCGATGGAGGCGAAAATGCCAGAGGCCCGTGTACTGTGCGTTGTCAGTGCACGTTAAAGAACCCCAGGTGGTCTAAATTTCCGGAGCCCTCCACTACGGCCTTTCTCTCCTCTCTATCTCTTTCACTCCCTTTCCCCCACCCCCACGGACGTTTAGCCGTGCTCCCTACATGGGCTGCAGAAATTAGCGTCCTTTCCTAACCGAAACACAATCAATCAATCAATCAATCAATCAATCAAGGAACGCTGTACCAGCTCGCAAAGGAGAACGCGCCCTCACCGGCGAGAGACAACGTTGGCGCAGGTAGAAGCGTTCACCGGCAACCCATTTATATATATATATATATATATATATATATATATATATATATATATATATATATATATATATATATAGGCACTGGATCTTGACTTCCAATGAAGTGCCGGTGGGAGATTTCCCTTGTGCATAGTTCAACCATGAGGATTCGTAGCGTGCGCGTTAACTAAATTAATCCGGAACTCGGCACGATCTACGATGAACCTCCCGAGCTTCGCCCACTCATCATCATTCACTCCGTGGATATGCTGTAATATTTTATGTTTAGTTGCTGCCGGCTTAGCACGTGCTAGTTTACTTCTAAGCAGGACGCCCGCGTTTTTCTTTCCTTCCTTCTTTCTTTCTTTCTTTCGTGGTTGTCGCAAAACGTGGAAGACAGCATTTCTCTGGGGCAAACATTTATGCACAATGGCGGGGACACCCGCCGGCACTGCATTTGTTAAGTGCTGCCGGGTGCAACCTATGGAGTATTATCACCAAACCCGTGCTCTGAGGTACGGGACGCGATCGCCGGAAATAATTCCAAGAATCAACGTCTTGGTTCCCCGAAAAAGATCCCACGAAAGCTCGCACAATAAGATTTTTGGTCCCCTTTAGCACACTAGCAAAACGGTAGCAGTAGTTCGAAAACCGAGTCAGAGCCAATGGTGATCAAACAAAACAAATATATTCTCATCAAATAGGCAGTTACACAAATCGTGCTTTTACAAACTCAAACACAGATGGGCTACAAAATTACACAAAGCCAACCAACACGAACAAGCTCATGCACTGCAACAAAGAATAAAACACAAAGAGTCCTATTCACCAAGACACTCGGCGTCTTCTCACTCGAAGCTTGCAGGTGGCCTGTCAGCTGGCTCGCCGTCTGAGTCACGCACGACTTGCAACTCTTCTACTCTCTCTTCTTCTCTTCTCCACTACTCTGCGGCCCGTGTCCGACTGCTTTTATAGCCCTGGGAAGCGTTGCTAGAATGTTCCGTAGGGCCACGTGACTCAAAGGACACACACAGTTGGCAACCTTCTCGCCCATTCTCTAACCTTCTTCGTTGGGACGGCGCCTCTTTCTCACTGCGCGGGGAGCGTCGGTGTGTACTCTCCGCCTCTCGTCTCTC
This sequence comes from Hyalomma asiaticum, assembly GCA_013339685.2. NCBI lineage: Eukaryota > Metazoa > Arthropoda > Arachnida > Ixodida > Ixodidae > Hyalomma > Hyalomma asiaticum. The sequence goes on along the minus strand of CM023482.1, from coordinate 69,937,290 downwards.
CTTACGTCTGTCCCGCGCACGCGCTCGCCGCGATAAGAAAGCTTCCACAATATTCTGGCCTTTTGTAGACGCGGCGTGACTTTGGGTGCCTCCTCCGAGCGCCGCTTTTCTGGTTGTTGTTTTGGGCTTTCGACGCCGGGTTTTACTTCGAAATAGGCACTATTTTGTGACAAGTATCCTGGTATTCATGTGTTCTCTTGCCAGCTACCTGTACCACAGGATTTCGCAGAGGCTGAACCACCCACTCTAGCTAAAGACGCGAGCGAAATGCTGCACTGCACGCAACAAACGTAGCGAGGACGCGCGCCGCCGCCACTGTGCTTGAATTTCTGCCATTTTCTGCAGCGCAGGAAAGACATGCACGTGCTGCCTTTCCGCACGACAAGAAATACTGTGATGACTCTGTCTCTACGCGCCCTTCTTTTGCCCTTATTGGTTATAAATAAATGAGTTGTTAAATATCAGAATACGCACATGTGTGCTTATATCAACGCCATAGTCTCATACGAACGTCAGTGATAAATCCGACACACTGCACATAGCATGCAGTCAAGCTCGATATATTCTGCTCATCTAACTAGTAAAACGTAACCGATGGCCGACGTGTAAACGAATTCGAAAGAAGCGGAAAGAATACACTGACAGTAGTTACACACAAAAAAACGCAAAGAAAGAAGGAATTATACACAACGCCATGGGCGTATTAAGGAATCATTGGCCTATTGTATCTGCGTGGTAGTGGAGAGCATGGAGGTGGAAAAGGGCGGTATAAGTTTACCCGACCAGTAGACATTATTTTCTGTTGCTGGGCTTATGGGATTTGCGATACATGTGTTGGGCTGTAGTGGAGCTCCTTTATAAACGAATGCGCTAGTATCACTAACGCACTGATGACATGTAGTGGAAGGGCACGTCAACAACAGCTTGACTTAGGCGAGTTTATTTATACTGTAACCATGCAACAACATATGAAGAAACTAGGGGACAGAAGAGAGCTCTTATTTTCAACAACTTTTTTTTTCAGTGCATGCTTGCAGTTTTTATATAACATAATATACGCAGATCGCCTGCACAATAACACTGCGTGATCACATATACCCTAGTATAACTAACCCGAAAAGCTCTCTATATATCAATTATAGGTGTGTGCATTGGTTTGCCACCTTTGAGATGAAAAATGCTTGCCATATTACTGCTTCCTTTTTCGTTTTTGCCTTTCTTGCAAATGTCGCTTTCTTTTTTTTTCGTTTTTGCCTTTTTTGCAAATATCGTGGTCTTGACAAGAGCACTTCATTTGAATTTGGAATGCAAAGGGACCTATGTGTTTCATGGCCCTCTGAATATAGAGCTAGCACTAGATCTGTTTTGTACCCTCGTTGTCGCGCTGTTAGCTCCGTATGCCGTTCCTTTGCATAGGTTGCTAAATGTCAGTATATATAGTATAACGCCGGTTGCGAGAGTTTATCTCCGCTTCAGCGCACCAGAAAGTCTGCGCTAAATCGTTTTTGTCTCCTTGCGCTCTTGCGCTGTTACCTCCGTTTGCCTTTTCCTTCCATAGGTTGCTAAATGTCAATATTATAGCACAGCTTCAGACTGTTTATCTTTGCTTAGCATATGAGTGGTGGTTATGGCTATCGATGTAAACACTAGCTAGTTCGATTTCTCTAATTGTTAATTTTCTGACATGCACTATCAAATAATTTTCCACCATGCTTGGCGATCCTTCTCGCTAATATTTACTGTTGCGCCGGCCTATTTCGCAAAGTTCCCGCAAAACAGCCTATACATGTACATAGCAATAGTTTCTCTATATGTATGTTCTTTGTGCACCGTGTTTATAAAAACAAAGCGCGCGAACAGAATATTATATGCTGCTCAAAACACATGCGCTATGTTGCGGCACTGAAACGCGTATACGTGAATATATGAAGCCCGACATCTGATTCTTACGTCGAATCTCTCGGGTGAATTTCGGTCATACTCGTCTCGACCGGATCTCAATTGTGTTATACAGCAGGCTTCGAAAAAGGCCCGGCCGATATCAACCATGAAAGTCTGCGGCGTAGACGACATTGCCTGGAGGACGGCAGAAAAGGCTCAATGTTTCTTGTGAAACAATCTTTCTAGGCAAATATCGTGCCGAAATTGTAATTCTTCAGACGATGCTGAAGAACAGCAAAGTCGGCGCCACATTTGCCGGAGAAAGTTATCGGCTCAGCTGAGGCCGGCTCTAAGGCGGCATACTCGGCAGAATTTTGCTAGTAAAAGGCGACGGCTTCCCCATATTGTCTAAAGGACGGCAAAATCTGTGCCACATTTTCCGGAGAAAGTTATCGACTCAGCCGATGTCGGCTCTAAGGCGGCATACTCGGCACAATGTTGCCAGTAAAAGGCGACGGCTTGCCCATGTTGTCTATTGTACGGCAAAATCGGCGCCATATTTCCAGTTGAAAGCCAACAGATCAGCCGATGTCGGCAGTAGCGTGGCATATGCGGCCCTATGTTACCGATTACAGTCGACGGCCTGCCGATATCGGCGGGGAAGCGGCTACAGTGGCCCGACGTTGCCAGTCATTGATGGCAGCTTAGGCGATACTGGCTCACTGCCGGCAACATCAGGCCGTGGATGGGCCGCGCTTTGCCGCCATAAAACCAACATCGGCCCTACGTTGCGTGCTGCCTGGGAAGCGACCTAGCCGCACAGCAGCGAGGCGACCCCCAGTTGCGCGCCATGATCGACCATCTCGAAGGACACAACGTCGCTGTGCCAAGGGCTTTTAAAAGCAACTCGCTGCATTCTGCCTGAAAAATTCTGTGCTCGTGAAGAACTTCGACCCTACAAATGAAGTACCTTCCCGTCATCCCCGCTGTCCTGCGCGACGAAATCTTGCAAGCGTGCCACAACGAACCAGTGTCAGGGCACCTCGGCACGGCACGCACGCTGGGAAAGATCAGGACGAAGTACTACTGGCCCCGTCTCACATCCGAAGTCACCCACTACGTGAGGAGCTGCCGTGACTGCCAGCGCCGGAAAACGCCGCCGACTAGACTCGCCGGACTTCTGCAGCCAATCGCTGTACCATCGAGGCCCTTCGAACAGATTGGCATGGAACTCCTTGGCCCGTTCCCACGTCACGAGCCGCGAACAAGTGGATTGTCGTAGCCACAGTCTACATGACGCGATACGCAGAGAGCGACGCGCTACCCAGAGGGACCGCAGAAGTCGCCAAATTTTCATTCACCAAGTGGTGCTGCGACATGGAGCCCCTGAAGTCCTAATCACGGACCGCGGGACAGCGTTCACTGCGGAGCTTATGCAAGGAGTCTTGCGCTACAGCAACACGAATCACCGGAAAACCACGCCATACCACCCCCAGACGAACGGACTCAACGAACGTCTTAACAAGACGATCGCGGATATGCTGTCTATGTACATACGTCGATGTTGAACATAAGACGTGGGACGCAGTTCTCCCATATGTCACTTTCGCGTACAACACAGCTTTCCAAGGAACTGCGCATATGACTCCATTCGAGCTGGTCTATGGAGGATGACCCACGACGATGCTGGACGCCATGCTACCACACACCTCAACACCGACGTCCAGGGGTACCTGCAACGCGCGCGGGGAACCCTCCAGCTTGCTCGAGTGCATATAACTGACCAGCACCTAGTTGACGCGGGACCCCACAACCTCCGGCGCCGCGACGCGTATTATGATCCTGGTGATCTTGTGTGGGTTTGGACTCCAATCCGACGACGCGGACTCAGTGAGAAGCTCCTGCGACGATATTTCGGACCCTACAGAATTCAACGACGTCTTGGCCAACTCCTCAACGAGGTTGTCCCCGATGCTGACTCCGGCACATCACGACGCGACGCGAAGCCGTCTACGCGGTCCGTCTCAAACCATTCTACGCGAGATAACACTCTTTTGTGTGGACTACCGTTTCATTATTAGCATCGGGTCGATGCCTATTAGGAGGGGGGGGGGGCAATGCCACGGTCAGTGCTTCTGGTTTGTTTTTTGCGAATTTGGTTGCCAGCGTCTGGCATCTGTGTTCGAAGCGAAGCCCGTGTTTCGCTCTCTCTCTCTTTTGTAGCCGAAGCACAAAAAGGCCTGCAGCAGAAACGCCGCGTCTCTCTTCCCGCCGACGCTCGCCTGTTCACTTCGTCGCTTTGTTGACTGCTTCTTCGCAGCTTTCATTTTTTCTCTTTGAGTTTACTGCGGAGCACAAGTTCGCTCCAATCAACCTCGTTTTCTGAACGAACATTGCATCGTTGTTGGCTACGTGACAATATGACCGAGTTCCGCGACAAACACCTCGCAAGGTAGAATGTGCAGGTTTTTCATCATCTTCATTAGCCCATCTTATGTCCACTGCAGGACGAAGGCCTCTCCCAATCCTCCCCATTTTTGCCTGTCCTGCGCGAGCTGATTCCATTTGATGCCTGCGAATTTCTCGATTTCGTCCCCCCCCATCTTACTCTGTCGTCCGCGGCTACGATTGCCCTCTCTTGGTATCCATTCCGTCGTTATAACTTTCTGTCGGTTATCTATCCTCATCACGTGGCCTGCCCATGTCCATTTTTTTCTTCTTAAAGGGACCGTGTACCGCCCTTCATCGCTCTCCCGTTTTTTGGCTCAATAGAAAGCGTACCTTTCGAAGTGTGCCTGCGTGCAGTGGTTTCTCCAGAAACTGAATAGAAATTATTAAAACACAATTTTTTTTATCTACGAAGTCGCTCCTTTCCTAGTGTAGGCATACCAGCAACACTCGGTACAGCGCATGATGCTTCCTCGTCTCCCTGGAAACCCTTTCGGGCGCGGGAGGCTTCGCAACAGGCACCGGTTTCGAGGTCGACATTCCAGAGGTGACGAGGAGGAGGAGAGGCGAGGGAAAGTCGGCGCGCGGGGGTGCGCCTCGGACATACAGCGTCGCATGCATGAAAAGCGCAGTACTACGCGCCTATGCAGGCAGACAAATTCGAAGGCAACGCCACCTGCGCCACCCCGAAAGCAGCGAAAAAAGAAGGAATTGCTCTTGCACGCTGTCTCATAGGGTGAAGCACGCTTGTAGGACGTACATAATAGTTTTTCAGCAGAATATGTATGCCTGCGTGGCCCGGTTCTCGTACACTTGGTAAACGACGAACACGCTGTTGGGTGTCGCTAGCGACGTTTTTTGCACCACTTTCAGAGCAAAATCAAAAAGCATAATTCCTTTTTTTGTGGGGTAAAAGCGTGCTCGTTCCTGTAAATGTGACGCACGATCTGCCCAATTTTACCACAATCTTAAAACGTTTTCCGAGCGGTAGACAGTCCCTTTAACGTAGGACTCCCGTCTGTTCTCTGACCCACTCGGCAGTATTTCTATCTCTTAATGTAGCGCCGATCATTTTTCGTTCCATCGCCCGCTGCGCGGGTTCTTAACTTCCTCTCGAGCTTCTTCGTAATTCTCCAAGTTTCTGCCCCGTATGTCAATGCTGGCAAAATGCAGTAGTTATGTAGTTTCCGCTTGAGTGATAATGGTAGATTTTCTTTCGTGGGTTGGGAATGTCTCCCGTACGCACGCCATCCCATGTTTATTCAGCGGCGGATTTCTTTTATATGGGAGGGTTCTCCTGTCAGTACGTGTTCTAGATATAAGTATTGTTCTACGACTTCTAATGTCTGGTTTCCGATTGTGAAGCCACGTTTTTTTCGCCGTGCTACTTAGCGTTATCTTTGTTTTCTGCATGTTCACCCTTAATCCTACCTTAGGGCTTTCTCGGCTTAAGTCTTCAATCATCTTTTGCAGTTTGTAGCCATCATTGCTAAAGAGTACTATGTCATCTGAAAATCGTTAGTTACTTAGATATTCGCCGTTAATCCTTAGCCCTGTCTCGTCCCAGTCTAGTATTTTGACGATTTTTTCCGAACATGCAGTAAACAGCATTGGAGAAATTTTATCTCCTTGTCTGACACCTTTCTGTATTGGGATTTTCCTGCTTTCCTTAAAGGGGTCGTGAAAAGAATTTGGAGATGCCGGTTTGTAATTTTCACTGCTTCAATACGCATTCGACAAGCCGATTCCGAAATGTTACGGCGAAATATTCAGTGTACATTTAACAACGCCCGTTTTAAGTCTCAGCTTTCTTGCGCTCCCGAAACGACTATGCGACACTACCGTCCGGCGTGGTACTATTTGGTGACGTTGAGTTAAGATACTTTTAAGTTCAAAGGCACAGTGAACTCGCGTTTGCTCTAAGGGAATCGATTTATTTGAAAGCTAGAAAGGAAGAAAATACTTGGAAACCGTGCGGTGCCACCATTCGGAAGAAAAGCGGCAGCACGGTTTGTTTTCCCATGGCCTCCGTGGGCGCGCCAATCTCGGAGGTATGACGGCTACTAAGATGACGTCATCTGCAGAGTTGAGGGGAACGCGCGCAGTGAAACCGAAACCGCGTTTTTTATCGCTCTAAATCAACGCACACGGTGCAACGGAACAATGCATATTGTAGATTGGAGGGTCAGGATCCCAAATACGCACTTAGTACAAAATGTTCAGAAAACGTTTCACGACCCCTTTAAGGAGGAGTATGGTGGCTGTAGAACCTTTATAGATGTTAAATATTTTGTGTTTACGTAGCTATCGCATATTCTTTGTGGGCGTAATGCCTCTAGAACTGCATTTCTACCGAGTCGAAAGCCTTTTCGTAGTCTATGAAAGCCATATAGAGCAGTTTGTTGTATTCCGCGAACATTTCGATTACTTGATTGATCACATGAAGGTGGTCAATCACATGGTGGAGTATCCTTTCCTGAACTCTGCTTGCTGTCTTGGTTGATTGAATTCAAGTGTGGCCCTTATTCTGTTTGAGATAACCTTTGTGAAAATTTTGTAAAGTGCTGAGAGTAGGCTGGTCGGCCAGTGGTTCCTCAAGTCTTTAAGATCACCCTTGTTTTGTAATAATAGAATATTTGCGTTTTTCCAGCTGACTGCTACATTTGAAGTTTTGAGGCATTGTCTGTATAGTGTCGCGAGCTTTCTAGTTAGGAAGTCTCCTCCATCTTTGATCAAGTCGGCGGTTATGCCGTCTTCTCCAGCCACTTTTCCGCGGGACATGCCCTGAATTGCTTTCCTAAGCTCGTCCGCAGTGACGCATGGAATTTCGGTGTCCTGATCGACATTTATTACTTTAATAGGGAAGAAACTCGTATTTGAGCTGTATAGTTCAGAATAGAAGTCCTCGGCCACCTTGGCTATATCTCTGAAGTTAGTAACGGTGTTGCCCTGCCTATCTTTCACTGCATGCATTATGTTCTTTCCCGCACAAAACCTCTTTTTACTTGTTTTGATGCTGACTCCTTTTTTGACGCCTGCCTCTATTTCTTTCATGTTATGGTTACGTATGTCCCTGACTCTACTTTTATTGATGAGCTTAGAGAGCTCGGCTAATTCTATCCTATCTCTTGAGTTAGTTATTCTCATCTGTTGGCATTGTTAGATTAAATTTTTAGTAGATTCAGAGAGCTTATTTACATCTTGTCTAGATGCTTTGTCCCCTACTTCAATCGCTGCTTCGGTGATCAGCTTAGTAATGTCTTCGTTCATCTTCTCTATGTCCTCATTTTCCTCCTGTTCTCAATTCCGATTCTAAGTACTTCTGTTTTCGCCCTGACGACATCGAGGTTGGCCTGCTTGCGCGTGATGAACTTTGTCCTTGTCCGCTTTAGATTGAGGGTTATCTTGGCCCTTACTTAGTTTGTGGTCACTAATTCTGACCTTATTAAACACTTCCGTGTCTTGTACTATACTTGGATCACTGCACATTATGAAATCTATCTCGTTTTTTGTTTCTCCGTTGGGGCTTTTCCATGTCCACTTTCTGTTCTTACATTTTTTAAAGAAAGTATTCATAACACGGAGGTGATTTCGTTCTGCGAATTCCACTAGCATCTCTCCTCTGCTATTTCTATCACCTTCGCCGTAGTTCCCGACCGCTTGTTCTGTCATCCTGACAATACAAAACAGAGGAGCGCAGAAATTCTAGAACACACCCACACCTTGCACAATGCGCGGACAGGTGCAACACAGGAGCCGATGAAAGACCATCATGGTGTCCCTGTGTCAGGGATGACAAGAACATTTGGTAAAGAAGAGGAAGACAGAAAGGAATGGAATGGAACGTGAAAGATAAAAGGAAAAAATTGAAGACGAGAAAGAAGAGAAGAGGCGCGTGGAGACGCCATCAGGGGGGCGCGCGCAAGAGAACGCTGTGGCCAGGTGGGCAAGGAAGGAGGATAGTCAGTCAGTGCAGCCTGGGTTTTGCCCCAGTCCCGTAGGGCGTGGAGGCCCGCCTGAGTTCTAATTTCGGCGAGCGACTGTCCTCATGATCCGGTCATCTAGCTGGCCAACACTACAGTGAGCTGCCGGGGCAAGTCAGCGCGTTCGACGCCGACCTTCAACGAACCCGGGCTTGCGACGGCCAGTCTGCTCCGCCAACGGCTCAGGGGCCGGAGTAGGCTGGGCGTGCCAGGAGCGTCCGCCGGCACGAGTTCCATGCGGCCAGAGGTGGGCCACGGTGATCACATCATCTCGTCTGCGGAGCGTTCCCGCCTTAGTGGAGAGGAAGAAGCGACGGACACAACGAACGACGGTCCCGCGCCAGCGAATCCGACGGCACCGTAAGAGGAGAACATTTTTTTCTACCGTACTTCACATAGACGATACCAGAAGCGATTTGGTCAGGGACACGTGTGAGACTGGGAAGCGTAGGACTAAGTGATTATTTTGTTTATGAGACCCACCCATTGATTTCCGTTACTCTATGTGTTTAAGTCCTCTGTGTGTTTAATCCCTCTTTGTGTTTAATTCCGCTGTGTGTGGTTAATTTTCTATGCCTGTGTGAAATGAAAGCTGTGGTTATATCACACTTTATCACGTTTGTCGGTTCACTCCGCTGACTCGAGCGAAACGGGCCGGGCGCTTATACATTATCGTGACAACATTGGCGAGCCTGCCAGGATCCATTTAATTTTGTCACGTGTCTTGGACTGTCTTGAGCAGCAGAATGGACCTCGAACGATTGATGACGGCTGGACATGCCGCTGGCTTGTCAGCAGAGGCAATTATGCAGTTGTACCACGAGGAACAAAAGAGATTAAGAGAAGAGCGAGCAGAGGCGCGAGAGGCTGCAAAAGAGCAAGAAGAGATTGCTAAAGTAGCAGATGCACGTGCACATAGAAACCTAATGCTAGAGAAAGAGCTAATTGAAAAGAAATTGCAGTTGCGTGCATTGAACAGTGGGGAAGAGGCAGGAATGGTATCATATACTGCACCTCAGAGAGTAGACATTGTTTGTCCCCAAAAGTTTATCGCACCGTTTGATGAGAGGCGAGACGATTTAGACGCATACATACAGCGTTTCGAAAGAATCGCAACCGCACAGGGGTGGCAAAGGAGCGATTGGGCAACGGGGCTCAGTATGTGTCTTGTGGGGGAAGCGTTGGCGGTTTTCAGCCGGATGCCAGCAGCTGACGCACTAGACTATGATAAGTTGAAGATCGCTCTTTTGCAACGATTTAGACTGACGGCTGAAGGTTTCAGAGAGAAATTCCGAAATTCTAGGCCCCAGGAAAATGAAACTGGACAGCAGTTTGCCGCCCGCATATCCAACTACTTTGATCGTTGGTTGGAGATGGGGAAGATAGAAAGAACATTTGAAGACCTGAGAGACAACGTGATAGCGGAACAGTTTTTGGCATCATGTCATAGGGGAGTCACCTTGTTCCTCAAACAGCGCGGCCTGAAGACCGTGGCAGAACTGGCAGAACATGCGGACCGGTATTTGGAAGCAGAAGGACAGAAGAACTTAGGAAAGAGGAAAGAAGAAAGGGGGACAGATGAGAAAGAACTGTCTCGAAGTACCGCCAAATGCTTTCTGTGTGGCAAGGAAGGACATAGGGCTGGAAGTTGTCCTCTGGGCCGTGGACGTGGTTCATCATTGCAGTGTGACAGGTGTGGACGCCGAGGACACACATTGGAAACGTGCAGAGCAAGGCCAAATAATAAGACGGCGTGCGTGGTTGCAGATGCCAACCCTGTGAAAGATGACCATGTGAAGGTGGTGGAAATGGAGTGTAAGGACAAGACTAGTGCAGTTACGATGTCACCAAGGTCTGAGGACACAGAAACGTCGATGCCCGTGGTAACCGGAATACTGCAGGGACGCGAAGTGTCTGTTCTTCGAGACACGGGGTCGAATACTGTGCTGGTAAGACAGTCCTTGGTGCCAGAATCACAGATCTCCGGGACAGAGAAGACAGTCCGATTGGCGGACGGAACTGTACGGAGAATGCCTATAGCACGAGTCTTGCTTTTGACCCCGTATTACTGTGGATGGATGGAAGCCGGATGTGTACAGGGTCCACTGTATGATGTAATTTAGGGAATGTACCTGGTGTGAGGAGCGTGGACGATCCAGATCCCTTGTGGAGCATCCCCACTACAGAAATGGTAAACGGAATGAAGCAGGAGGAGAGTGAAGATAGGGATGGGGACGGGATAAAAGGCCCGAACACAGCTACACAGGGAGCTACCGTATGTTCAGCTGAAAAATCTTCAAGGAAGAAGAATAAGGAAAAGATCGATAAAAAGAAGGCTACAGAATCGATATTGAACGTTATCGCAACTGAAATGAGAGAAAAACAAGAAGCGGATAGCACGTTGCGACGTTCTTTCGAACTTCAAGGGAAGTGGATGTATTGTAAGAAAAGCGAAGCCATGCATAAATTCGAGAAGGTTGGAGAATTTCTGTATCGAGTGATAAAGACACGCAATGGAGGAGAGAAACGGCAGCTAGTAGTGCCAGTAGATCTCCGAAGGGCCGTACTCAACCAAGCTCACGACTCTATTATGGCTGGGCACCAAGGAGTTTGGAAGACTCCTTGGAGACAGAAAGGGCACAGACGCAGCACCGGCGCAAGGAATTCGCGACGGCAGAGACGCATGTCGAAATGCGGTTTCAGGAGGCATTTGACATGTGGGAAGATCAAACGCGGCGGATGTTGGAGGCGTTTGCGACCCTGTCGCGCCCATAAACACAAGAGAGTGATTGTGCCTGAGAGGCGTTTCATGAGCACCAGAATGACGAAATACCACCGGCTGGCTAAGCGTTTGCGACCGCGTGCAGGAGGTCGACGCGCGAGACAGAATGTTTCGAAGGCGCGTGTGACGCGAAACGGCTGCATCCGGCGTTCGCAAAGATGGGCTTTATGGTCGGGACGCGCGAGAGAGGCTTCTCGGAAGAGGCGCTCAAAGTGCAAAGTGCAGAAACGCTTGAAAAAATTCGACAGAGGGGACAAACACAGGGGTGGTTGTGAGCTCTTGAGAGCGCATGCACGAGCAATGAGACGCACGAAGGTTTTGTGCGGATTACTGAGTGAGGGAGAGATCACAATTAAGGCGGAAAGATTCTTTTTATGGCCACTGAAGAAAAAGATAATGGATTTATGAAAGGATGTCTCTGGAACGGAAATGACCCTAGCAATGGACTTCAGGAAATAGATAGACGGACGGAAACAGTAGACCAGGGAAAGTAGGAAGTGCCTGAATAGAAAATTCAATAATTTCAAGAGATAGGGAAGCTATTGTCTTTGCTAAAAAAGTGTAGAGAAATAGTGGAGAAAGGACCAGCAGTAGATGTTGACTTAGCGGTAAAAAAAAAAAAAACAACGAAGCACAAGTGCATGGAATTGTGGTTTTTGAAAGGAAAAGAACATGGAAACAATTATAGGGTGCAGACTGTATTACTTTTTTTTCTGCAACAGTGCTTCAACGTGTGCGTGAATTTTTTTTTGTGTGTGTATTTTTGTTGGTGTGGTGTGACTCGACGATACTCAACGAGATGTGACGTATATGATGATGTAGTGTGGTGATAGTGCAGAATATTCGACGACATGTGACGTAGGTGGTGAAGTGCGGTGATGGTGCAGTGAGGTGTTGGTGACGTGCAAGGAAGTGTGGTGCCGTGCGGTGAGCTGCGGTGTCCGTTGGGAAGGAAGTTTTTGGAGAGCAAAAACTCAAAAAGATGGGGGCCATCTTGTCAGGGATGACAAGAACATTTGGTAAAGAAGAGGAAGACAGAAAGGAATGGAATGGAACGTGAAAGATAAAAGGAAAAAATTGAAGACGAGAAAGAAGAGAAGAGGCGCGTGGAGACGCCATCAGGGGGGCGCGCGCAAGAGAACGCTGTGGCCAGGTGGGCAAGGAAGGAGGATAGTCAGTCAGTGCAGCCTGGGTTTTGCCCCAGTCCCGTAGGGCGTGGAGGCCCGCCTGAGTTCTAATTTCGGCGAGCGACTGTCCTCATGATCCGGTCATCTAGCTGGCCAACACTACAGTGAGCTGCCGGGGCAAGTCAGCGCGTTCGACGCCGACCTTCAACGAACCCGGGCTTGCGACGGCCAGTCTGCTCCGCCAACGGCTCAGGGGCCGGAGTAGGCTGGGCGTGCCAGGAGCGTCCGCCGGCACGAGTTCCATGCGGCCAGAGGTGGGCCACGGTGATCACATCATCTCGTCTGCGGAGCGTTCCCGCCTTAGTGGAGAGGAAGAAGCGACGGACACAACGAACGACGGTCCCGCGCCAGCGAATCCGACGGCACCGTAAGAGGAGAACATTTTTTTCTACCGTACTTCACATAGACGATACCAGAAGCGATTTGGTCAGGGACACGTGTGAGACTGGGAAGCGTAGGACTAAGTGATTATTTTGTTTATGAGACCCACCCATTGATTTCCGTTACTCTATGTGTTTAAGTCCTCTGTGTGTTTAATCCCTCTTTGTGTTTAATTCCGCTGTGTGTGGTTAATTTTCTATGCCTGTGTGAAATGAAAGCTGTGGTTATATCACACTTTATCACGTTTGTCGGTTCACTCCGCTGACTCGAGCGAAACGGGCCGGGCGCTTATACATTATCGTGACACCCTGCAAATGAGCATTGATGCAACGCTTTGTCTGCCCAATATATACATTATCACAGGGCAAGGGAACCTCCAGCGCTCCTCTGTTTTGTATTGTGAGTTCACCGTCAATATCGCTCTTAGAATGTGAAAGGTTGCCACGCTCGAGGAACAAAGGACACAATTCACTGCAGTGCAAACCAACAGTAGGGCATTTATTTCCACCTTGTACACATAGTAAGCACGCTAGCCGAACCATACGAGCCAGGCATGCTAATGCAATACCCCACGCGTAATCGATGACATTCGACTCACCGCAGCAGGATACCGAGCGAGTAGTGTTCGCCCATGCCGGAACAGTAAGCCTATATTGCTCGCGACGTAAGTCGCGCGAACAGAGGCTCAATCGGCGATCGGGAGAGGCATCAGCGGAATCGTCCAAGCGAGCTCATCGCCATCGCGCGCACGAGAGTAGACCACGCGCGACGACGTCCCAAGGCCAAGAGTGAGAGGCAGTGATGCCAACCTGTCACCACTTTATCTCTAGATTGAGCCTCTGGAAATCCCTTAATTGTAAGAAAAATCCCTAGATTGTAATTTTTATTGTTAATTTGGCTAATTGACATTTAAGGACTTCTAAATGTAATTCTCCCTTTAGCCCGTCTTTTTGTCAACCACGTTGAAGTAGAAATTAGCTACATTTCTTGCGGCACATAGTTAATGTATACTTCCTGTGGAGTTTTCGATAGTGCACCTCCGGAGAGTCGACATAAAGAGTTTACGACAGTACCACCTCCGGAGAGCCAGCAGAGGTCTGTGCTCTCTTGCGAAATGGCGGTTAAGTTCTGATTGGCTGCATTTCAAATTAGGGTTGCGTGATCTGCAATAAAAATGCAGGGCATTTTTTTACTGCTAAGTGGCCACACTCAACTTTGGATGAGCTTCTCATACCGGGCCCTGTATTACTGGCTGCTAGCTATCCTCTGTACTTGTATCGTTTGGCCAAGTATTTTGGTCACATACTTTCACTCTTTGCACTTGCTTCACCGTGTTCAAATTCTCTTGATCCAGAACCTACCATCTGACATGGAACAATAAGGCAACGTGCGAAGACGGGCGCAGTTAATAGGTTCAGATGTCGCAATCTACGAACAAGTTCAGTTTACAGCTCTTCAATGTAGGAACCCGGCGAGCGCGAATAAGTGCGGTTTTTCCGTGCATGCAACGCAAAAAGCTCTCTGTTCCACAGAGAAGTCATGTCTCATGGCGCTCAAGATACAAACGAGCGTACCTGCTGAAGTCACCAAGAGAAAGTTTCGTTTATCGTTCCAGTAGGCGCCAGAACATTCTCGCGTTGTCGCTGCTACTACCCTTATCTCGTTAAGTGAAGAATAAAATACAGCAATAATTCTTCGTATTTTGGTTTTACTTGTTGAAAATGGTTCTCTTTAGGCCGCCTCACATAAATCCCTAGATTCCGCAACAAAGACCTGAGGGACATGGGAGAACCCTAGATCTAGGGTAAATCCCTAGGGTTAGAATCACTTGCGAGAGGATCGTTCGCCGTCCGCGGGCCCGCGAATCCGGCTGCCAGGTAGCGCTACCGCGGGAACACTAGCGCCATACCCAGCGCAGCGGTGCGAACGTGGATTGGCCTGTTGTCCACAGAAGTCAGAGCTACTCATATATCGACCTAGAATTCCCTACAACAAAGACCCTCCCTCGATAAATATTGTCACCAAACCCGTGCTCTGAGGTACGGGACGCGATCGCCGGAAATAATTCCAAGAACCAACGTCTTGGTTCCCCGAAAAAGATCCCACGAAAGCTTGGACAATAAGATTTATGGTCCCCTTTAGCACACTAGCAAAACGCCAGCAGTGGTTCAAAGATCGAGTCAGAGACAAGGGTGGTCAAACAAAACAAATGTATTTTCATCAAAAAGGCAGTCACACAATCGTACACAACACGGCTTTCACAACTCAAAAACAGATGGGTCGCAAAGTTATACAAGGCCTACCAACACGAACAAGTTCATGCACTGCAACAATGAACAAAACCACAAAGAGTCCTATTCACCAAGACACTCGGCGTCCTCTTGCAGGTGGCCTGTCAGCTGGCTCGGAGTCTGAGTCACGCACGACTTCTTGCTTCTTCTTTTTACTTGCTACTCTTCAACTCTCTCTTCGTCTCTTCTTCTGTCTCTTTGCGCGGCCCGTGTCCGACCGCTTATATAGTCCTGGGGAAGGGTACTAGAAGGTTCCGTAGGGCCACGTGACCCAAAGCACACATACAATTGGGAACCTTCTCGCCCACTCTCGAACCTTCCCCGTTGGGGCGGCGCCTCTCTCTCTCTCTCTCACTGCGCGGGGAGCGTCGGTGTGTACTCTCCGCCTTCTCTCTCTCCTTACGTCGGCCCCGCGCGCGCGCTCGCCGCGATAAGAAAGCTTCTACAACATTCTGGCTTTTTGTAGGCGCGTCGTGTCTTTCGGTGTCTCTTTCCGAGCGCCGTTTTTCTTGTTGCTGTTTCGGCCTTTCGACGCCGGGTTTTACTCCAAAATAGGCACTATTTTGTGACAAATATATACATGTACGACATCACCCCATACGAACGGTCCCTACTATTCGCGTCCTTGGCTTCCGCATTCTGCAAAATGGCGGCAACTCGGACACGATGCAACTACTGCACCATCATGTCTACCAGACCACTAGGCTCATCTCCCGTATTGCTAATAAGCACCACGGCATGAAAGAGGCCAATCTCATCCGACTGGTGACCGCATTCTCCATGAGCAGAATTCTTTACGTTGCCCCTTTTTATGAAATTAACGCTCACAGATGAAAAGAAATTGAACACGCTGGTCAAACGCTGTTACAAGTGCGCCCTGCACCTCCCCATCTCTACGCCCAATGCGAAACTCGACGGTCTAGGACTACACAACACTATGGACGAACTGATTGAAGCGCAGCGTATATCGCACTATGAACGGTTGTCTCAAACTCCTACAGAACGTCACGTATTGTGCGCTCTCGGCATAACTTATGTCTCACAATTTGGCGAGAAGATCCCCATACATCCGGACATTCGCGAAACAATCGTCATCCCCCCATACCGCGTAACATGCACCTTGAACATAATACGGAAAGACGCGTCGAGTGCGCCATGCAACTCGCTAAGCGCTACGCGCGATCGACACACGTTGCGTATGTGGATGCAGCGGAGTACTCCACTCATCGGGCCATGGTCCTGGCTGTGGCCACGGGGCCAGAACACACATTTACCGCAACTGCCTTCATTCGAATAACCAAACCCGAAGAAGGCGAAGAAGCAGCCATCGCTCTAGCCTACGCGACAACTCAAACATCCTGCATCATCAGCGACTCGAAGACTGCCATCCGCAACTTCACCAAGGGCTTGATCTCACAGCCGGCGTACCGCATACTCACCAGTGCACCCCTGTTACGTCGCCGCCGCGTTCAGATCGTCTGGGCTCCAGGCCACTCGGGGCTCGCGGGGAACGAAAACGCTCATGACGGCGCCCGAGCTCTCGTCTACCGGGCGCGTCAATCAACAGAGCGTGACTCCTCGCAAGCCGACACGGCCGAGGGGGAGAGGATGGTCTCCTCTTTTCGCGAGCATGCGAGGGACAGAATGATTACCTTCAAAGAAATCCTCATTTACTACCGTAAGGCCAGGCTCAAATGTCCACCACCAGACAAATCCCTCAATAAGCAACAATCCACCACCTGGCGTTTATTACAGACACGCACTTTCCCCCTCCAACAGCCGTATTTACCCCACAGTCCATACACCACAATGCAAGGCGTGCGGAGCGCCTCGCGGCGGGCTTGACCACATTATATGGTCCTGTCCCAGAGCTGCCCACACTATAACACACAGCACAAACCCTACATTTAGAATCACCACGGCCGAGCAGTGGGAGGCTATGCTGCTCAGCGCGTGCCCGGAGAACCAGCAGTGGGCAGTCCGGCTGGCCGAAGACGCCGCCAGGATTCAAGGCCTGGCCGCCGCCTGAGGAAGGGTGGTTACGGAGGGGCTCGTCTCTCGCCTTCCGCCACCCTTGACCCCAGCAAGGACACATAAATAGTTTCTATCTCTCTCTCTCTCTGCGCAGACCATCGCAAGCGCTGCTTCCAGTTTCGACGTGGTAGACGAGGTTCGGATCCAAATCCCGCAGTTGCCAACCATTTTGTTACGGTAGCGTGGCGCGGCAAACCTCTAGCAGCGACTGCTTGAATCTGGAACCAAACCAGCAGGAAAGACGGGGCGACGTAAAAACAAACAAGAAACGGTTGAACACATCACTACGGATCAGCGAGGCGCTCAGAGGAACATTACAAACGCATTTGAGCGAAGGTGGTTGCCGAGAGCGACTTCTCGGGTGGCGCGTTCCCTCTCCCGTTTCATACCCTTTCGTGAAGCATTCCCGGAGATCCTTACGATGCTCGCTTGTTGAGACATGTACAGGCTTCAGCAGACGCGCCGGCGCCCTGCGGGTCGTTGGCAGCGGGTTCGGGGGCCTAGCTTCTGAAGGAGAGAAGGGCTCACTTCTACCGCACATACACACTACGCACGCACCATTGCCACGTGTGAAGGGCGAGTTTGAACACGCTAGCCTGGTGGTTTAGCTTCAAGGGCAATCACCTTGTTTGGAGGTCGTCTTAAGTGCCGTTGCGACGTTTCAATCGTATCGCTGTCAAAGCGTAAATGTGCAGCGAAATTTTCCTTTACGTTCTATTATCTTGTAATTGCCGTGCCTGAGAACTTGCGTGATATAGGTAACTTTCGTATAATTAAGTGGCACACAGTTGAGGTGGCGATTTCACAGCCTTCATCTAGGAAGTGTTTAAACCACCAGGCAACGCCACTCAGTCAGGGCAGCTAAGGGCAGCTAAGAACAGAGAAAACTCCGGACAGGCTCTGGGTGAGGAGAAGACACGGGTATGCAAACGTTCATACCAGCTGGTGACAGTGCGCGAAGAACAGGACACAAATAATCGGGGAGGGGGGTTACTACAATGTTGTGGCTTGTCCCCTGGGTTCTTGTATTCTGTGCTTTGTGTTACCGCAGTGAGTAAGTAGTTACTGTTGTTAGTCACACTCTCCCAGTGGTGCGTGTTGTGGTTGTCTTGACTGTCCGCACATTCATTTCGTTTGAAGTGTCTGTGCCTGCGTGTTTCCGGTTTTTTTTAGGGGCGAAGCTCCTTATGTCGTGGGTCTGTCCATCCTCCGTTTGTAGTAGCCACCTCTAGTTCGTGAAGTGCTCATTAGATGGCGTGATGGCGCTGCGGTGCTCGCTTCATTCAGATGTATGGGAACGCGTAGTATGGGAGTCTGTCCGTCTGTGTGTCTGTCTGTCTGTGTGTCTGTCTGTCTGTCTGTCCGCCCGGCCGAGCGCTGCGGTGCTAATTAGCTAGAACGTGAATTGATCAATAGATGGCGCGGAGGCACTCGCTTCGTGCTCTAGTGTGATAGGAGAGCGCTAGATGGCGACACACAGTGTAGCAGAGAGAACGTTGATATTAGCAAGGGGCTGAGACAGGGATGTCCTTTGTCGCCGCTGTTATTCACGCTGTACATGGTTAGAATGGAAAAAGCGCTAGGAGATAGCAACATTGGTTTTAATCTGTCACACAAACAGGGCGGCGTGATGATTGAGCAGATGCTTCCGGGTTTATTTTATGCTGATGATATTGTCTTATTCGCGGACAGTCGAGATGATATACAACGGCTGGTGAATATATGCGGGAAGGAAGGCGAGGCTCTGGGACTAGGATTTGGTGTAACAAAATGCGGACTGATGGTATTCAATGATCCCAACGACCAGGCGGTATCCATACAGGGCCAAGAAATACCGAGAGTAAGCGAATACAAGTACCTTGGAGTATGGGTAAATGAGGATGATAGATACATGAAGGTACACGAAAAAGCCTTGGCAGCAAAGGGAAAGAGGAACGCAGCAATAATGAAGCACAGAACGTTATGAGGACACAATAGGTACGAGGTGCTTAGGGGTCTGTGGAAAGGGGTAATGATACCGGGGCTTACATTTGGGAACTCAGTGGTGTGCATGAGGCCAGAGATACAATCAGGAATGGAGGTGAATCAAAGAACTGTGGGACGCCTCGCGTTGGGTGCCCACGGGAAAACGACAAACGAGGCTGTAAAGGGCGATATGGGATGGGCGAGTTTTGAGGCAAGGGAAGCGCAGAGCAAAATAAGGTTTGAAGAGAGACTAAGGAATATGAAAGAGACTAGGTGGGCAGTGAAGGTGTTCCGCTATTTATATAGAAAGAGCGTTGACACGCAGTGGAGAAAGAGAACTAGGAGGCTCACCAGTAAATATACGGCTCTAAGAGAACTGACAACAAAGAGCGTAATGGGAAAAGTCAGAGAGGCGGAGAAGATTTACTGGAGGGCAGCGATGGAAAAAAAACCGACGCTGAATAACTACCGAGAGGGCAAAAACGAAATAAAGAGGGAGGCATTTTATGATAATTCAAGAGGAAGCGCTTCATTGTTTGAAGCGAGATCGGGCTGCCTTAGAACGCGTATTTATAAAGAGAAATTCAGTAAAGAAGAAGAAAAATGCACATGCTGTGAGGAAGATAGGGAAACGACGGAGCATGTTCTGATTGAATGCCGAAATATCCACCCAGGTGTACGTTTGGGCTCCACCCTACAGGAAGCCTTGGGTTTTAGGGCGAACAACGGGAAGCTGAACATAGCCGCGATTGAAATAAGTAAGAGACGGTTAGAATACTGGTGGCAGAAAACTAGAGAGAACGGACAAAAATAATTATAAAAAAAAATATGGACTTTCTGCCATAAGGGGCAGGGAACTGGGCTATGAATTTCCGTTTTTGCTATAGTATGATCGATTTGATTGAAGTAAATTTAAAAGGCATGAGGAAAATTTAAAGAGAGGAAAAAGAAAGTTCTACGGGCCTGGTGGCGCACGAGTCACCGCCCCGTTACAAAGGGGACGCTCATAGCATCCATCCATCCACGTCTTTGATGATGTACTGGGCAAGATTCACGGAAGATTCACGGTTTTTACCGATGAAACTCCGGAGCTTCGCCCACTCATCATCATTCACTCCGTGGATATGCGTGGATTTTTTATTATTTTTTTTTCCTTTTCGGTTCATGAAGTCTCATTTTTCACTCAGGTTTGAGGGTCACCGCCCATGAACGCTGAGCTTCGCTAAGCTTGCCTCCAAGCCTGCAGAGTGGGTGACTTTTTTTTTTATCACACCTGCAATCCACCTCTCTCTAAAATGTAGTGTGTTGAGTAAGCCTGTAGAATATGGCACTTGACCGCGAGAACAATGACTTTTTTCCGGACATGGTCAATTGTCTTAACTAATTCGTGAAGAACCCGACAAGAAAACGTGAAGCAAGCAATGCGACCAAAATAATATTGCTTGAGTGTCACGGTATTCTCTGCACATAAACGCAGGAGTAAAAGAAGGCGTTACAACTTCATTGTCACTCAGTAACATGATGAATATGCGCATGTGCGCACATAAACTATATCTACTATATGTGTTTGTATAGACACTTCTCATCTGTCGATTGCAGATGTCCAGTTGTTCGGGCTTGTCTCCGATCATGCATGCTCTCGTAGAACTATCAGTGACAGCAACTATGAATTCGCAGGTTACGGTTGTACTGTACAGATAAATGTTCTGGAAACGAAATACAGGCAGCAGTAACAGCGAATCCAATAATATCCTATTCTCTTCAGTTCTGGAATCGCATAGCTATTGTTCGATTCAGTTTGTCTGTTGCAGTATTCGATTAGATGCCAAGAGTTGTTATTCGCGTGACCCCTCCAAAGATGCGTCAGAACGCGCTTATTTTCGCCGATGTCTCTCGCCAGTAGATGCGATGTGTTTCTTAGCTCCACTGCTGTGAAGGACAAATGTGAAAGAGAAGCGGCCGCTTCACTCAGACAGACGGTGTCGCCCTTGTGAGATGCCCCGGTCTCGTGAGTGGTATGACTCTGCGCCCATATATACGACATGAATTGTGCATTGCGCTCAGTTCAGACGAACATTCTTATTTTCATGAGCGACGACGGCGGAGTGCGGGTTCTCTTGCTTTTCTCTATCATTTTCTGTATTGCGCTACCGCGAAGAGAAGAACACTCCTCCTAAACTTCCTGTATAACCACTTTGCCAAGTAGCGAAATCGATTGGTACACTGTAAACAAAAATTAGCCGAGATGGGAGTAAATGTACCTGTCCTCTAGCGCATTCCCCGACAAGAGTTTAATATACTCCGGTCATGTGCAGTAAGAGATTTACTCCGCTTGACCGGAGCTTATGCATGGATTGTTGGGAGTAATATTTACATCCATCGAGGAGCTTTTGCGGGTAGCTATGGGAGTATGTGGTTACATCCATGTAGGAGCTTTTGCTGAAGCCAGCTAAGGCTAGGCGTGGTCCGGGACAATTTATTGCATAATTTTATTAATATTCGATCTACCTGGGTAAATTTGGTATCCTTTTGGCCCTTTCTCCTTCCGGTCGATAGTCTCGACGTTTGCTTTCCGATAATCCTGGTTTGTCCGCATACAATTCTGATAATATCGGAAGCCTAAAACCACGTCAACACTCGCTGGGTTGTGGTGCGCAGCCTCTTCATAACAAAATATTTCCGATTCGCGCATCGCTGTGGTCGTCTGGTCGATGTGCGGCATTCGGCTTCTGGCTGGAGGAGCAGAGGGGTCTCCAGTGGAAAGAGCCTTGACACGTTTACACAGAACACTGATCGGCCGTTGCAAACTCACTGCGCACTCGTGACTCGTTTAAAAGAACGAAGTGGTGCTTCACTTGGACGCACTAAGCACACGTGCGAGCACGCACAGATACAACTCCCACCGACGATTCGTCGATCCAACCAATGCACTGGAGCATCACACGTAAGCACTAAACAGACGCGCGAGCGCGAGCGCGCATACACACACATCACAGCCACAAGAGCGTCGCAACCGAAGATGGCTGTTAAAAACTCCCATGTGGAGGTTGGGACCACATGAACTGAAACTCCGTGTAGTATAATAAGGTCATCCTCCGTCACTTAGCAATGGTGGTAAAATGATGCCATGTGCCGTATTCACTCCGCTATGACGGAGTAAATGGTTGGGGCATGAGAGTTTTTTCGCTTGACACGCTGGTAAAAGCTCCCAGCTCGGCTAATTTTTGCTTACAGTGTATGCCGACAGGCTTCCCCGCTGGCTCCGCCCGAAGGTTTCCGTCTGCGTAGAGAGGTTTCTGCTTGCTTCAGCCACTTTCTAAGTTCTGGCGAAGTGCCAACCGTGCCACCTGGCCTATTGTATTGTTGGAGCGTCCACACGCTAGAAGCCCTGCGTTATTAGGTTAATTCTTTGTCCCCTCCCCCCCCCCCCCCTAATTTTGTTAGCCAGGCACGCGCAGAGTGAGTACAAAGAACGCAAGACCGTGCGTTTAAGATTGATTAGGAGCCTTTGTCGCTGCCTAGGTAGGGAGTTTCCCTGCAAGGGCTTGCAGAACCGGTCAGGTTAGCAAGCGAATGGCGGACGGCGCTGTAGCAGTCGGCAAAATAAAGGGGAGGAGGACTTGCCGCTGCCACTACTTGGGTAGCTCCCCCCGGATGTAAGTCTAGTTGAACAGTCGCGAACCTTTGCCCTTTCAGGCAAAATGGCCACCCGCAACTTTTTCATTCGGCGTTTTCGTTCGTTTCGTGCAGGTGGCGCTAGCCGAAAATTCTTCTTGGAACTGTAAAACTAATGGAATTCGGTATTCCTGCAGCTTTAAGCTGTGATTCATGTCTGCAAACATGACAGCGGACCCTAGATGCAGTTTTCAACCTACGCCTGCTCTATTTTCAACGCGGTTTGAAAATTAGCGGCGACTTTGTTGATATTGAAACGTGCGGCTGTTTTCGTGAACGCCGTTATCATCTTCGTGTGAATCGCGCTTGCTTTGATTGTTTGCGCCGAGCGCAGTTATCACTTTCTGTTATGCCCAGCGCAAGGAGCTGCATGTTGCTTCGGGAACCGTGTCGACCATTCCTGAAAGTTTGCATGCTGACGTGCACACTTGAGTAACTTCTGGAATTCCAGAGATAATGCCAGAACGCGTTATGACGTGTGTATAAAAGCCGACGCATTGCGCCGCTTGTCAGTCTTTCCGTCGACCGACGACTGTTCACGCCGCTATTGCTGTGCATTGTCATTGGCTTTGTTTTGGTGGGCACAAGTTCGCCCAATAAACGGTTCGCCTGACATCGCTTGAGTTCTGCGTGCTTCGCCTTGAGTGCTGCGTGCGTCACGACAAAGTGACATATCGAGCAACAAGCTAGGAAACTTTGAATGCTTCGCTTGACATTACTGCTGACTTTATTTGAGGACAATTTCTCGACATACTAGACTTATTATACAATTTTCCTCGTACGCAAGCTCCCTCCCATTGGTTTAATGGCTTTCCGGCAAAGCACGTAAAAATAAGACCATGTACGCTGATATAGCCTAATTTAGATCATTATAACAAATAACGTATTGCTCGTGCGGTAACGAAACTAAGCCGTCGGACTCAAAATGTTGTCTTCCATATTCGCTGCAAAAATCAACTTGGTCTGGGAAATAGTTTGCAGCGAAAATTGCTTCAGTTGGCTATATTTAAGAGCCAATACGGTGAAGCCAAAATGGTGAAGCGAAAACGCAACACAGCTTTCCATTCCAGCATTACTAGATAATTATGTCTTAAAGGTGCAGTGCAAAGAACATTGTTGTAGAGCTAGTAGATAAAGTCGTCAGAACTGGAGCACAGTCGGCGAAACCCGTGTTATTGTGTCTGACTCATGGTCGCCCCCCTTCATATAGTTATTTATAATGTATATATTTGAAATCTAAAGACATCAAGCTTTTCAATGACCCTTAAGACAACCTTATTCACCAAGCAGAAGAGCGGCCGCTCAAAAAGTGACTAAAACGGCTTGGTCGAGCCGCCGGAGTGAGACCGTCACCTTCATTCATACAACCAACTGTGTTGCTTAAAGACCAACTCAGGGGATTTTTCAGCGTACACAGATCTTAATGAAAATTTCAATATACTATGTTCTCCTTGGTACTGCACTAATATTTGCCAAGCGAGGCGGTTTTAAATCATGTAGATTTGTTGTAAATAAGTTTTTAAAGCTTTTAGAGGATTCCCACGAGGGCTACTCTGCGTTTTTGACGTTATTACCTATATGCCTACCTGAGTAGGGAGGCCGCAAAACACAAAACGGTGACACTTCAGCGCTCAAATCGCCGCTGTCAAGAAGGCTGGTTTATCTCAATACGTCGTCGGATGACCCCGCCACTTTCATTCAGCTCCGTATTTCTGATGGCGGGGAGGCCGTGACGTCATAGCATACGCTGCACGAAGCGTCTACCCGTTTGGGTTTCGGTTTTAACGCAGCATTCATGTGTTTATTTAAAAATGTTGAATAGTTTCAGAGCAAATTGAACCACCCTGGCTACTACAGGACTATCAGTAGTACTGAAAAACAGTGATCCCACTAAGTTAGTCTGAGGTATGCAGAGTATGCGTGTTGTTTGTGGCCCAACTGTACGAGTACTGAAAAGCGCAAAGCGATTGCCCGCGCTGCCGTTCGGAGCACTTACCGCAAACGAAGAACACGTGTCGGCTCCGCGAAAAGGGGACGCAGAAGACCTCACGCAAGGAAGGATGATGAGGATGATGATTGTGGTTCGGTTAGGAAAGGACGCTAATTTCTGCAGCCCATGTAGGGAGCACGGCTAAGCGTCCATGGGGGAGGGAGAAAGGGAGTGAAAGAGATAGAGAGGAAAGGCCGTAGTGGAGGGCTCCGGAAATTTAAACCACCTGGGGTTCTTTAACGTGCACTGACATCGCACAGTACACGGGCCTCTGGCATTTTCGCCTCCATCGAAAATGCGACCGCCGCGGCCGGGATCGAACACGCGTATTTTGGGTGGCAGCCGAGTACCGTAACCACTACACCACCGCGGCGGACCAAGGAAGGAAAGGCGACTCTGTGGTTGCGCCGTTGAAGTATCTAGTACACTCTAGTTGAAGGGCAGAGCCGCCTCCTCCCTTGCAACAAAAGGGAGGAGCTGAACGGGAAGGCTGTCGCGCAGGTGGGGCGACGCGACGCATGGCCGCCTGGGTTCGATTACTGTTTGGCATCCGCACACGCCCTTTGTCAATGCCATAGGAAAACGGAATTGGTTTTGCGACTTTCACCAAACCCGTGCTGTGAGGAGGTACGGCACGCGAACGCCGAAAATAATTCCAAGAACCAACGTCTTGGTTCCTCGAAAAGAGATCCCACGAAAGCTTGGACAATGAGATTTTTGGTCCCCTTCGACACACTAGCAAGACGCCAGCAGTGGTTCAAAGACCGAGACAGAGCCAAGGGTGATAAAACAAAACAAATATATTCTCATCAAACAGGCAGTTACACAAAACGTACACAACACGACTCTTCCAAACTTAAACACAGATGGATTACAACGTTACAGAAACACGAACAAGCTCATGCACTGTAGCAACAAACACAGAGGAATCCTATTCACCAAGTCACCCGAAGCGTCAACTCGTCGGCTGCCTCGCTGAGTCACACATCACGTCGATTGTTGCTACTGTTAACTTATTCCTCTACTCTTCTTCGTACTCGCTGCCAGCGGTCAACTGCTTTATATTGCTATAGTGCCTAAGTATACTGGCTAGTGTGCTGAACGCGCGCGCTCGCGTGGCCACCGCGCTGATGCCTTCGCACAGCCACTGCATGGCGGCGCTGCAAATCTCTAAGGTTCATGGCGCGTCCGGTTTCCGCGGCACCCGCGGTTTCTGCTCCGTAAAACTGCGCTTTCTGCTCCAGATTCAGCGTTCCTCGTGGCTTTTAAAACGGTTTCGCTTAGTTATCGTGGTTCGATTAAGGAAACGGCACTATTTTCTGCAGCCCATGTCGGTATCATGGCTCAGCGTCCGTGGGGATACGGTGTAGTTGTGAGAAACTCTATGGTGTAAGGGAATGATAGAGATAGAAGGAAGAGGACCGCCGTAATTAATAAACAGCTCCAGAAATTTTGACTACCTCAGGTTCGTTAACGTGCGCTAACAAATCACAGTACACGGGCCTCTGGCATCTTCGCCTCCATCGCAAATGCGACTGCCGCAGCTGGGATCGAACCCGCGTTTTTACAGCGAAAGCTGTATATGGCTAGGAGAAACGAAAAACCGCTCGTCCGTGGACCGCGCGCGGTCTCCATTGGCTGCGCCTTCCAGTGACGTCGTCCTCTGCGCCGTACCAAAGCGCGCGTGCCATTGGCTGGCCCGTGAGTGACGTCGTCCATCCCGTCCCAGCCGTGGCGCCGAGCACGCGCGCATCAGCTTCGACTGAGAGCTTCCACATGGGTAAGCCACGGATGTTAGCTCGCGATGTCAAACGCTAGCAACCACGGCCCGCCGAAGAAGCAGCGTTGCGGGCAGAACAGCGTCGACGTGAATATTTGCGGGAGCGCGTTCGCGGGGCGAACGCCCGCTTTCAGCGAGAGTTTCTCCAGCGGCACTTTGGCTTCGGCTGCGACGTCTGTGTCGGGTTGAACCCACTGCTAAACACCGGGGCCGCACATTTCAGCTTCGCTGGTTAACCATTTGTACGGAGTGCTAGGGCTGTATTTTTTAGTATATAACACCACCGCAGCGGAATCTCGTCTGAAACACTCACAGAAACAACTATTAAATCACTGTCCGCCGAAAATCCTTGCATAACACGGTACTAGAAAACGACGGAACGTTTAACACGCACCGACCGCATATACCACACGCCGTCTGCTATATAGTTTCCGTCATTCTGTGGTTAACCGCCAAAGTGAAACAAAAAAGTAAAAAAAAAATTCACAGCATATCCACGGAGTGAATGACGATGAGTGGGCGAAGCTCGGGATGTTCATCGTAGATCGTGCCGAGTTCCGGATAAATTTAGTTAACGCGCATGCTACGAATCCTCACGGTTCAACTATGCACAAGTGAAACCTCCCACAGGCACTTCATTGCAAGTCAAGATCCAGTGCATATATATATATATATATATATATATATATATATATATATATATATATATATATATATATATATGGCTTGCCGGTGAACGCTTCTCCAACGCGAGCAGTCGGTATTTCTCAATCAAGAAACTCGCTAGGAGACGCTGCCTGCGCCAACATTGTCTCTCGCGGGTGAGGGCGCGTTCTCTTTCTTCGCGAGCTGGTACAGCGTTCATTTAAGAAAGAGTGTTTCCATCAACGCGCGCCTTTCGCTCTCTCTCTCTCTGTCTCTCTCTCACAAGACAGCAGATGGAAGAGTGTGAGAGAGAGAGAGAGGCACGCGCTCGCCCTCGGCGCGCGCGTGCCTCCCGGCAGGCACGCGCCGGTGGCTACCTACTACAGGGGACGCACGACCCACGCCTTAAGGAGCTTCGCCCCTAATATCCTAGGACAGACCCAGGTTGACAAGTGAAAGTACTCCCACCCTACGTGATCGCGCGAAGTGTATTTGCAGCTGATACATTTAATTTCGAAAACAGTGCTCGTTTTATGTAAGGTTGACCTGATGAGGGTGCCCACGAGCTAGAATTCCAGTTTTAAAAGAATGGCGAGAACAGAAAGAAAAAGATAGGAATCCCATCAGCGATTTTCATCTCCAAATAACAGAAACTGCAAAAAAAAAAAGCCACGACAGTAGCACTGCAACATATAAGTTTGTAGATGTAAAAAATTGTTATCTGATAGCCGAGATGTTGAAGCATAATTTACACGTATACATGACTTGATAAATCAGTTGCGCAAGACCTTTTTTTCTTTCGGGGGTTGGGGGCAAAGAAGGAGCACATAAAATGCACACAGCAGATGTGCCTGTGCGCAGTTCATGTGCGTCCCTGTATCCTAAAAATAATAAGCATGCGAGGCGTTCCTATATCGTGTGTAACTGACAAGCCCGTGACTATATATACCTTTTTGTAACCAGCGCGAATAACGCCGAGGTACTATTCAGTGCCTTCAGAGTGTGAGTTGCCCTTTTAATTAGTTTTTAATTGCCCGTCCACACGACTAACTAAGAACCTAGAATGCGGTTTTGGAAGTGGAGAGCTTTAAATTTGACGTAAAAGAAGTAAAGTCAGTGGCAGCAAACAGCTAGAAAGTAAACTTTGGTCTTGTAAGACGTTCAAACTGGCACATTCATGCCGTCAGTAGATGTTTCAAGTACAATTGCAGCCCGCCACTCCACCCCCCACGTGTTTCATCCTTCTGGTATGCTGTCACCTTTTAGGCTGCTATAGCAAGCTGTTCATGCAAAAGCTCTGGAACAATTTTGGGTTTTTTCTTTTGTCCATAGTTAAAGCTCGGAAATAATGAAACGATCCACACAAATTTGTCTCTAGCAGCTTCGCTTATGTTTTGTGATGCTTCAGTCCTTTCTTTTCCCTTTTTCTCAATTTACAATGCATATGTAGGTGGGCTATACCTTCAGAAAAGACCAGACACGGAGCATTGACGGAGCTGCAGGCGCAGGAAACCACGAGGCCGCACCTTTACTTCAGTGGCGCCGCCTGCCGGCCAAAGTTGGAAGGCGTCACCCACCTTGCGACCTCCTCCCATTGGGAGCTCCATCCGCTCAGCACACTAGCCAGTATATTGTAGGCATTATAATATTGCCTTGGAAAGCCATTCTAGAAGTTTTGGTGCGGCCCACGTGATACCAGCAAGCACAACGTTGGCAACGTTCTCGCCCTTTCTCGGTCCTTCGTTGCTTGGCCAGCGCCTCTTTCTCCATCTCACTGTGCGAGGAGCGTCGGTATGCACTCTCCGCCTCTTCTCTCTCCCTATGTCTATCTTGCGCGCGCGCTCGCCGCGATAAGACGGTTTCTGCAAAATTCACCCCTTTTGGAGAGTCGGCGTGACCTTGGGGGCCTTTTCCGTGCGCGCCGGTTGTTGTTTTTTGTGGCTTTCCCTTCAGAAGCTCAACGTCGGATTTCTCGTCGAAATATGCACTATTTTGTGACACTGCCCGCCACTTTAAGAATGCTATGAAATAATATTCAAAATACACAAAATAGTGCACACACAAATATACGCCACACAAAGTTCCAAAAGTCCTTCTGACAATCAACAGCACATAAGTCCACATGAGAGTTCAAACACTTTAGTCCACACACGGCACATCGCGACACTTTCACAATGTATCGCGCACACACGTCACATAAATGTTCACAATGCATCGCTTGAAAACTTCACAACTCATCGCGTACACATGCGTAATACAGTAACCGAAACACCCTCATATCGCTTCTCACAACACCCAACACATGAATGTTATCAAAGTTTACAAAATATTCAAATGTAACACACACCGAACATGAAAACATTGTTTCACTCGACCCGAACGCTTGTCAATAATCATAACACACGCAGTTTCACCCTGCAAATGGACACCTAGATACCGGATCTCGAGACTGCTTTTCGCTTACGCCGCTGTTTATTCTTCTTCCTTTTCTTTCGGGTCAATCTCGGCGTTAGCTGCTGAAGTAAACCAATCTCGTCCACGTGCTCGCAACGCCGTGCTTGCGCCGATGCGATTTGCAGACCCTTCTCATCCCCGTCGATCTTCGGAATCTCCTTCCTCAGTGTCTTGCTTCCATTCTCCGAACTTTCATTAAATGATGTGCTGTTACTTCGCATCTCAGCAGACTGCATTTCAATGCACGGTGTCACGGGTGCGGCAGCCTCTCGCCATTCGCTGGTCCTCGTTGCTTCGAATGAAGCTCGTGCCGAATTCTTTTCGGAGTCCGGCATAAGAGAACGCTCAACATGCTTCCTTTGGAATTGAGCTCGAGTTGCAGCTGCTGGCGGTTCCCGACGAGGTTCACTCCTCGGCTCTTGATATCGAGGCTTCGGATCGTTAAGGCCTCGTGCACCTTCGATATTTCCCACGATCAGATCATAAAGTAGGTTCCCCATACACAGAGCCGTAACTGTTGAGGAATGCATGTTTGCTTCCCTTTTTATTTTGTTGCTCTTTTGACAACCTGCTCCGCACGTGTTTGATCCACTAACAGAAAGGGGGGGGGGGGGGGCACCACCAAAAGAAGAGCGCAGCGGGGCGGAGGCGTGGGAACGAGGACCGTAACGGGTCAGATCAGGAGACGGACTCGGGTAGCGGACGAGTAAAGATGAAACGACGGTCGCCCCTTACGGGAAGTGTTTGAGATGCGGTTGAGGCAAAGTTTTGTATAGTTTTGTAAAGAAGTGTAAAATAAACTTGTAACTTCATCGAACTTTGGCTTCCACTATCGAAGAAGCATCTACTACCATCGAACACGAAGAAAGAAGACTTATATCGAACCCAACAACAATTTTGGTGCCGAAACCCGGGAACGGAATATCAGGAATATCGACCGAACCCGACCACTGAAACTACAAAGAACCATGCAGATCCTGAAGAAGAAACAACGTGTGATCCGAGCTCAAGCGACCCGCATCATCAATGAAGCCGACGAGATCCTGGCCAAACAAGCTCCTGCTCCTGACATCGTTGCGGTAAGCGGACTCATTGAACGTTTACTTCTCGTCCAGAAACAGCTCAGTGATGTGAACGCCGCAATTGAGCCGGACATTATAGACGATGACGCGGACGCCGAGTTTGAGCAGGTGATGGAGTACGACGACAAGATTGGAGCCGTCTCGGCTCCATGAAAAGCTTCTGCAAAAGTTTGACGGATGGAGCTCAAATAAGAAATCTTGATCCAGCGAGAACAACCGCGCAAGTTCAAACACAATCGCAAAGGACCACACTTCCAAAATTGGAGTTGAAGACATTTGACGGCAAGAGGCAAAATTGGCAGCCATTTTGGGAACAGTTCGAAGTAGATATCCACAAGAACCACGAGCTGTCGGATATAGATCGGTTTAATTACCTCAAGTCGCTTTTATTAGGAAAAGTGGAAGGAGCCATAGCTGGTTTGCAGGCGACGGCGGAATGCTACGCAGATGCCATCGAGATCTTGGCGCAGCGCTTCGGGAACCCTACGGCGCTGATTCAGGACCATATGCAAGGGGCTCATCGATCTCAAGCCCGTGACATCCGCCAGGAACGTCCGTGAATTGCGACGGCTCTTCGACGACCTACAGGTGCATATGCGTGGGCTCAAGGCACTCGGCGTTGGAGAGGACAGCTACAACACCATGCTGTACCCTGTGCTGCTGCGAGCGCTCCCACAGGAGATGATCCTGAATTACCATCGATCGCAGCCAGATTTGTGTACTTCATCGACGGACGGCAGTTCATCAGCAGGATCAGCGACTGAAGATCAGGCAGCGCTCACCACCTTGCTCCGCTACTTCCGGCGGGAGCTGGAAAGCCAAGAAAGGGCTCTCGAACATCGACCTGACAACTCAATCGGTAAGCCCGCATTTTATTACGATCGAGAAAAGGTAAAGCCGCAGTGATCGAACTGTCGACCGTCATCTGCTGCGGCTCTGCATGGGTCAGCTGCTGATGTTGCATGCGAGATTTGCGCGTCTACGGATCATGAAAGCAAGGAATGTAACTCAAATTTGGACGTCTCTGAGAAAAAAGCGATCCTTTCTGCGAATGGAATCTGTTTCCACTGTACAGTGCAGAGTGAGAATTGCATGCAAGAGGTGCAACCGTCGACATGCTACATCCATGTGCAATGCGGCCTTCGCAAGCGCCCAAAAGGAGAGGGACATGGAAACCCGACCGAAAGAGCAAGTGAGCTTGCATGCTTCCGGAGCTGACGCTTGTGGCACAGAACAGACAGTATTGATGCCGACTGTCACTGCATGGAATAAGGGTACGAAAACGAAGAAGCTTTCGCGGATCCTATTTGACAGTGGCAGCCAGCGAACTTTTATTACCGAAGAGTGCTCGCGAAAGCTCGGCTGCAAACTCCTTGGAACAGATATACTAGCGGTCGGCGTTTTTGGAGGAAAGCAGAAACCGGACAGTTTCCGCAGGGTCGAAGTGCGTCTTCTCTCAAAAGATAATTGCAAAGAGGAGTACGTATTTGACGCTCTCGAGGTGCCAACTATATGCGAGCAGGTCATTCCTTGCCCCGATGAGCAAGTAAGGAAACTTTGCGGGAACTGTCGCTGCCACTCGGTGATGATTCTATCGAGCAAGACGCGACTATCGATGTCCTCATAGGGTCTGACCAATTTTGGGAATGCCTGACCAGAAGAATTAAAAAACTAAACAGCAAATTAATAACAGCTATCAAAACCGTCTTCGGTTGGGCAGTGCAGGGGCCCACCGTATCGAAATGCAAGGCGGTTAACTGTGCCACGGCCGCTAGACTGACTGTGCCACGGCCGCTAGATGAAAGCGCACAGGTACGGCCAGCTGCGTGCGGCGGAGACGGCGGGAGAGCACTAATTCGTTTGGCGGCCGCCGCAGCGCCACCAGTCAAGGATAGTGAGAACGCCTGGATAGCGGGGTATGCGCGAAATCGTATGATGTTTCGGCTGCGCTCGCGGTACTGCATACGCACTTGCCGAATTCTATACCCCCTCAGGGCAATGTTCTACACTACGGCAGTACATTTTTGTCATAATGGCAAATGGTTTTCCTTTCCTGCAGGAGTCGAAGTGGCTTTGAGTAAGCATGCCCGTCTCTGTGACTTGTACTTAAAGCGTTAATGGCAAGGTTTTCCCTTTTTTTAGGACCACGGGATTATTACACCTTTGTTATGTTCTTTTACAAATGTACTGGCGCATGCTTTCGGGGTATTCTTTTTTTTATTCGCTTCTCGTTGAAAACGTGCTTGAATGGCTACTGTGACTTGATTTTGTGAATACATAAGGTTTTAGCTAATTCTAGTTTTTTTTTTTGCAGTTACTGTATATAAAATATTGTCTTGCGTGAATTCCATTCGAAAGGTGATGAGAAGAATTTCGTGGTCTTCTCTGCTCACGCAGAAATGAAAATGCTAGGTGTGCTGCAACAATCAATCGTACATTTATTGAGCGACACTCTGTACCAGTACGTGTTTACTGGAGCAGTAAACAAATATCAGAGGTGCTTGCGCTCATCGCCTTCAAAGGCAAAGAACTTTTCGGGAGAGAGGCATGTGTGACGGTCTCACCAGGCGTTGCATAGTTGCATTTATATTTCTGGTCCAGTTAGCTAGCAACGGTCGCAACAGCTTCTTCAAAAAACATCGCAGAGGTGGCTCGTGTGCTCAAGGGTGCTCGAACTACACTATAATGTTGGACAGGTTATAGAATGCGGGAGGAGGGCTGAAGGAGGAAGTTTGCAGAGGTTTCCACTTCTCCGAACTTCTACGTGCTTCATCACCTCACTGACAAAATTGCATGTCAGCTTGTAAATTCGTACGATGTCGTCTTGGCATATCGAAGTTTTCCTTTCTCAATTTTTTCTGTGAACTCGTAAATGTCACCGCAACGATTTGGGTCTTACAGGTGAACCTTGCAAGCATGACAGGTCGACTTCAAATAATAAAATCAAGCCAAAGCAAAATTTGAACGAATGGTGCTATGTAACACGAGTGTGCAGGATATTTCAATTGCTTACATCACTCAGCCAAACAAATTCAACATCTTAATTCCCTAAAAGAGCTAAAGCGGCAATTATGATAAATTATTTTGTGTCCGCCTATGTCGTTGTTTAGAACTAGTAGCGTTTTTGACTGCGAATCTTATGACAAATATTGTGAAAAACTGCAGTTCTCCTTGTAAGGGGAAAAGCTTCGTAACTATTGTTATGTTGTACTGGAGAGCACGCGGGCTACATATGATGTGTTCTATTGTGATGATCTAGGCTGCTACACGCAGCAATTACCCATTTGATAATTACGAGCAGCGCATACCTCCTGGCTCTAGTAAAAAAAATTCAATTCGAGTCCCAGCAAAGAAATGTTCATCAACTAAGAAGCGGCTCATAGACAGCAGGGAGGCGCATACCTCTTTAGCGTGTGTACTGAAAAATCTATATTAGGCGTGTCGCCTTCACTCAACCCAGCGGCCTGCACTTTATCAACTTAACTTCCTGTAACACAATTACTGCAACACCATGCAATACATGAAGAGATGTAATTGGTCCGTAGCACCTTCCCATTTGCAGTTATTATTGATGCAACGCCTATTTCACCTCTTGTGTGCCCGACTTACTTCTGAAAGTGTGGCACGACAAGGCAACTTAGCCAGGCCTCTACGCACTGTATCATACTTGCTTTGCAGTGTCTGTAATGAGGGCTTGAGAAGAGATATTTTCTCCTGCAATCGGTTGATTGTTCTCTTCGAATCCTTTATTACCCGCTTAACATCAAGGTCTGTTTGAGACATTTCATCTATCCTTGAACTGATTTGGCGCATGCTCGCAGCAGTCAACCCACAATTCGACGTTGCCTCGGAATATTCGCCTGGTGCGGCGACCTGTTCTTGGTCTCTGATGCCGGGCTCGAGATCTTCGTGCATACCCTCATGTGAGCCACTTGGTGCATTGTTGTTCGCGAAAGCTAAAGAAGCGTCATCTTCTACTTCCCGTCGATGCCTCTTCCTTGCCCTTTTGCCTTCTGCATATACGATTAGACAACACCGTCGGGTAGCAGTTGGTAGAAGCATACGCAGTTTGTTGCCTTTCTTGTAATCATTTTCGGTGAACTGCAGCGAGCAAACGGAAGGACGGTCGCTGGGCACACTTTTCCTGCAGATCCTTGCCTGGCGATGTTGGTGAGCCA
Organism: Hyalomma asiaticum; assembly: GCA_013339685.2. Classification (NCBI taxonomy): domain Eukaryota; kingdom Metazoa; phylum Arthropoda; class Arachnida; order Ixodida; family Ixodidae; genus Hyalomma; species Hyalomma asiaticum. The sequence continues at coordinate 69,902,534 of CM023482.1, read as the reverse complement.
GGCTTGTGAGCGCTCAGCATTGGAGGGAAATTCATGGTATCCCAAGCCGGGATTTTTCTTCGCGTTCAACGCGCACAGTGGAACGCAGCAGTTCTTGGGCATAGTGCTGCTCTAACAACCTATTCAGGCTACGTTTGTGTTGACAGGAGGGAGAACACATGTAATTCAGAACTACTAGGGCTCCGCGCAACGCAAAAAAGGCGCGCTCACCACAGAGCGTGAACTCAACTTCGGAGTATCACCTACTGCTAGCGCCCCCCGCGAAAGTTGCGGCCGAAACTGTCAACGCCGCTCTCCCTCCCTGGACAATGCGCGGCGGCTCCACGCAGCAGGCCGCACCTGTGCGCTTTCATCCAGCGGCCGTGACTGTGCACAGGTAGTCGCGCTAAGATCTTCCGTCACAGACCAGCAAACGAAGCCCATCCCCAGGCTCTTCTCGGAGCTTGAGGGTGTTGGCGTGTCTGACACTCCGGAGAAGCTTCCTAACGTGCAGGTAATGGAGGAATTCACAAAAGGCATCAAGACAGTTGACGGACGCTATGAGGTAAGGCTTCCTGAGGGAGAGGATATTGCCGTAGGAGACAATCGCCCTGTATCAGAGGAAACGTGGCCAATCGAGCAGCAATTTGAAAATTTCATGCCTGATGAGCTCGACCAAAAGAGGGTGCAAACTTCTGTCTTTCCTACAGAGCTTCGAAGCACCGAGAATAGAGCCAAGATGCCAAACAACTCCCCACTTAAAGAGCTCGTGTTTACGACAGACAGCGACGGCCTTCTTCGCATACGAGGGCGTATCACTGTATCAGTTCACCGAATGTGACCCACGACGAACGACACCCTCTTGTGCTGCCTAGGCAACATCGATACACCGAACTTCTGGTACATCGGGCCCACCGGCGACTTCTGCATGCAGTAGTGAAAGACACTCTCGTGCAATTGCCCGAAAGGTATTGGATTGTTCGTGGACGTCAGATGGTGAAAAGTGTTGTGCGTGTGTGTGGTATGTAGGCGTTACAGTGCTACAGCTATCGAGGCATCGACGGGAATTCTTCCACCTGATCGGACTAGCAAGGCTGACCCCCTCGAAGTGGTCGGCTTCGACTTTGCAGGAACTCTGTTCGTAAAAAGACAATAAGAGAGTGAAATCGTACATTTTACTTTTACGTGTGCTGTAACGAGGGCCGTGCATCTTTTCGCCGTTTCACGTCGCGCAGGGGGTTGTGCCGGATAGTTTACTCTGATAACGCCCAAACGTTTAAGCGCGCTTAAGAACTCCCGTCCTTTGGAAAGCTTTCGAAATCCGAGACACTGAGCGTTTTTGCTAATGTAAACAGAGAATGGAAATTCATAGCCGAACATGCGCCATGGCGTCGTGAGTTCTACGAACGCCTTGTCCGCACCGTAAAAATCGTATGCCGCCAGTGCCTCGTATTTGTTGAGCTGTTAGCCGTACTAGCCGAGGTCGAAGCTGTTATCAATTTTCGACTGCTGACAAGGGTGCAAGACGACACAAACGATGGCGCCCCTTTGACACGGGCCAGTTTTTTGACAGGCACACGTCTCGCGGCTCTTCCGGCCGAAATCGGTTCGCGGGATTAATGCTTCTTCCCTTCGAGCCCTTTCGAAGAAGCAAAAGTAGATGCTCCCGGCGAAGGCAAGCCTGGCGGCATGAATATCTCCTGCAGCTGCGATCAGCCTATGCGTCCAAACAAGTGAATGCGGTAGGACCAAAAATCGGAGAGGTCGTTTTAGTGCAGGAAAACGTGCCGTGACTACTGTGGAAACGTGGTGTCATTGTGTCAATTTGTCCCGGGCGAGACAGGACGGTCCGTTCATGCGTGCTGAGGATGCCGCAGGGCAATGTACTTAGACGCCCTGTTCAACGGCTGTTCCCGCTCGAGATTTGTGAACAATAGAATGAGCTCGCTCATTCGCCGGGGCATTGTTGAGGAATACATGTTTGCTTCCCTTTTAGCGAAGCTCCTTAGGGTGTGGGTCTGTCCCTCCTCTGTATGTATGTATGTATCTAGCCACCTCTAGTTTAGTTTATGAATGGCTCAATAGATGGCGTTGTGTGTCCAGGCTGCTACCTGGACAAACGCATCATCATCATCATCATCATCACCAGCTACCTCTTTCCTGAAGCCATGCACTACGCCACGAAGCGCACATGGAAACATCCACCACGATGACATAAATACCGAACATTAACGAAATAATGCCCCTATCTAACGATGATGATGATGATGCGTTTGTGCTACCGCGTTACGGCGCTTGTAAGAAGCTGGTGTAAGATGCTGTGGCCTCTCCGCCTTATACTCTTTCATCAGTCATGTGATGGCGTCGGCAAACGCGGGGCGCGTTCCGGCCTGTGTAAGGGGCTGCGTAAGACGCTGTGGCCTCTCCCCTTTATTAGAGTGTGCTGCACGTTTCTAACGCGTTTGTGCTAGCGTCCCCTTAAACGCGAGATCCCGGCGTTCGAATACAGTGTTTCTCACGTCTTTACATGATGATCGACTGGGCGAATTACACGGAAGATTCACGGTTTACCGATGATCCGCTCCGGAGCTTGGCCCACTCATCATCATTCACCCCGTGGATACGCTGTGATTTTAGGGGCGAAGCTCCTTAAAGCGGCACCCGTTCGTCCCTCGTCGTAGTCGTCGTAGTGCGTAACCAGTCTTAAGCTTTGACCTCCAAGGTGGTGCCGGTGGGAGATTTCTCCTGTGCGTTGTTGAACAATAAAAAAAATTCGCAGCGTGCGCGTTAACTAAAAGCCGAATTCTTCTGTCTCTCACTCCCCATTAGCAGCCATTGGCATGTTCCAGTAGGAAACGTTAGTAGAAGTAGAAGTGTTAAAAGCCGACTTCTGCTGTCTCTCATTCCCAGTAGCAGCCATTGTTTACCTCCAAGGTAGTGCCTGGTGAGATTTCTCCTGTGCGTGATTAAACAATAAAAATTTTGTTCAAGACGCCGTTGATTGATGAAATAAACCAACGAAAGACGCCAGATGTTTTCTAAAAGCAAAACGAAAAGACGCCAGATGTTTCTAAAGCAAAACGAAAATACGCCAGCTGCTTAACGAAAGACGCCAGATGTTTCTAAAGCAAAACGAAAAGACGCCAGCTGCTTAACGAAAGACGCCAGGTAAAGCAATGGTTTTCATCTGCAACCAGTGCAAGAACCACTTAGCTTACATTTCACCGACCACAAAGCGGTCATAATGAAAGGACAACGGAAACCAGCAATAAAAGTTTGATAAAACATTTAATCAATCGTTTCACGTCATTTTTATCGGGCGAATTAACGGAAGGAATTTCACGGTTTAACCGATGATTACTTCCAGGAGCTTCGCCCAATCTCATCATCATTCACCTCGTGGATCTGTCGTCAATTTTTTTATTTTGTTGCTCTTTTGGCAACCTGCTCCGCACGTGTTTGAGCCACTAACAGGAAGGGGGGACCAAAAGAAGAGCGCAGCGGGGCGGAGGCGTGGGAACGAGGACCGTAACGGGTCAGATCAGGAGACGGACTCGGGGGAGCGGACGAGAAAAGACGAAACGACGGTCGCTCCTAGGAGAAGTGTTTGAGATGCGGTAGAGTCAAAGTTTTGTACAGTTTTGTAAATAAGTGTAAAATAAACTTGTACCTTCATCGAACTTTCGCTTCCACTATCGAAGAAGCATCTACTACCACCAAACACGACGAAAGAAGACTTATATCGAACCCAACAGTAACTCTCCCACTGTAGTAGGGGGCAGTGGCGTAGCCAGGAATTTTGTTCGGGGAGGGGGGGGGGGGGGTGCTGGGAATTTCCGACTGGGTGGAAGGGAGGGGGGAAGGTCGGAGCTCCAATCCCTTTCACACACACACACACTTTCACGAAAAAAAAAATACGGGCACCTGCGTAGGCCGTCGCCGGTTGAATGAATCGGAGCGCTAGCTGAATTACACATGACTGTCAATGCACTGCTCTGAGAGACACAGGCAAAGCAGCAGACTTGCTCTTCCATACTATTAGTACATTCTCATGCAAAGTATGTACTATTACATGCTTTGTAATATAATTATTACGAAGTATGATTACTGACCTAAACAAGCAAAGTAGAACAGCAGGCCTGGAAATTAATATGCAGAAAACTTAAGTGACGTTCAATAGCCTTGGGCGAGCACAGCGATTTGAGACAGCTGCATGGCGAGGCATTGGAAGTAGTGAGTGAATGTCTGCTTAGGCCAGGTAGTGACCCCTGGTCCGAATCATGAGGCTGAGGTAATTAGGAGAAATAAAATGGGGTGGAGTGCTTTCGGCAAGCATTGTCAGATAATGAATGGTAGCTTACCATTGTCTCTGAAGAGGAAACTGTATAACAGCTGCATCTTACCGGCACTCACCTACGGGGCAGACACTTGGACGCTGAGAGGGCGCAGCTTAAATTGTGAACGACGCAGCGAGCTATGGAACGGAAAATGGTAGGAGTAACCTTAAGGTACAAGAAGAGAGCGGAGTGGGTTAGGGAAGAAACGTGTGCTAGGGGCATATTAATAGAAATTAAGAAAAAGAAATGGGCGTGGGCGGGCCATGTAATGCGAAGACAAGGCCACCATTGCTCATAAAGGGTAACAGATTGGATCCTGTTGTGCCTCAAATTGCTTTGCCAGCACGTGCAATTCCACCAGCGACCGACCCCACAGCGGGCATCCCCGGAAGGCGCTCGTGTGTCATCCGTTGACATCTTTCGGAAGCCACCTCACCGGTCGCCGGTCGGCGAGAACAAACAACAAGGGACGTTGGAAGGACCCCCCGGCATGACTGCAGGCACGGACCGACACCGTACTCCAACCGCTTCGTGGAAAAGCGTGAGGAGGAAGCGACCGAACGAGGGGAGAAAAGCGGGTGCATCGGGGGTGCACAGGCGACTGCTCATGGAGACCCGGCCGTGTCAAGAGCTCTTCACGGAGACACGGCCGTGGGCTATGTACATTTCTGTATTAAGTCTTTTCTCAGTCTTCTTCGACCTGTCGTCCCTCCTGGCTCCTCACTCCAGCGCCTCTTCGAAGCGGTGGGGCTACCAAAGTCCCCGTACCCCACCCGTCCTTCGCAACAGTGGTGGCAGCGGTGGGATGCCAACGGACCCGTGTCTTCCGCTACCCCCCCCCCCCCTTTCATAACAGTGGATGGCAGCTAGATGGGATCAACCAGCGTCAGCTACCTTGGTGTGGTGAGTGCTCGAAGCTTTCCAATCGTATTGCCAGACCTATAGCTAACCCACGCTGTTGTTAGAAATAGGGTTGGACGTTTTGTCTTGGGAACGCTAACTTTTGAGTCAGCCAAGGATCCTCTGACTACTTGGCTACAGCTTTTAGACGAGGCGTGGTGCAGAGTCGAGATGGACAAGTTCAAGGTTCAGGACCTCCTAGAAATTTGTAAGGAGCTAGGTATCGTGGTTGGCTCCACAAAGCGGAAACAGCAAATTCTCGCGCTTATGGAGGCAGAGGAGGTAACGGTCGAAGAGGCCCAGGAAGCTCGGGAAGCTGTGCAGGCTAGGAAAGCCGCAGCAGAGGAGCGCGAAGAAAGAAAGCGTAAGGAAAGTAAAGTGCGGATTGAAAGCACGAACAAAGAAATTCAGATGAGTAGATGGAAAGAAGTACGTTCCAAGATGCACGTATTCAGGAATGGCGAAGATATCCAATCTTTTCTTTCCGCTTATGAGCAGGTTTGTGTAGAGGTAGGGCTCGACCGCGGCTATTGGTCGATTGCCTTAGTGGGTGTGCTTCCTTTACACATCTCTGAAATTCTGGCTCGCGTCCCGGATGATGAGTTTAACAACCATGAAGTTGTGCGGGAAGCCTTGTACAGGCGTTTTGGTGTCTCCGCTAAGAATGAGACAAAGAAAGAGGTGCTTGAGATGGCTAGCGCCCTGTGTGTTGAGGCGCAAAATGAAGAATACAGCAAGTTTTCTGCATGTGATTTAGAGGCCGACTTCGAAGGCCATGTAGAGGAGTCCAGCCACTTGTGTGCTGTAAGTCCGGCTGACTTCGAAAGCCGAGACGGTGATGGAAAGGTCGAGCTTATCGACAGTGAAGCCACTTTGGACATGGCTAGCGCTGTGATAAATGACGGTGTGGTACCTGTTGAGTACACACAGAATGAACAGAGCAGTACTTCTGCATCTAGATTAGAGGCTGACTTTGAAGGCCGAGACGCAAACGGAAAAGTCGAAATTATCGACAGTAAAGCCAGTGTTGAAATGGCTAGCGCCGTGTGTGTTGAGGCACAAAATGAGCAATGCATCACGTTTTATGCATGTGGTTTAGAGACCGACTTTGAAGGTCATGTAGAAGGGAGTCCGGCCGACTGCGAAGGTCGAGACAGTAATGAAAGAGTCGAACTTATCGACAGTACCGCTGATTTGGAAGCGGATAGCTTGGTGACTGTTGGTCACGGTGCTGTATCTGTGGAGTACCCACAGAGTGAGGAGAACAGTACTTTTACTGTATTTTCAGAGGCTGACGGTGAAGGCCAGCGAGAAGGGTCAATGCCCCATTATGAAGGAGTCCCACTAATCGATGTTAAATCAGTGGGCCAGTTGGATAGCTTAGACAGCACCGAATCTGTCGTTCTAACAGAAGCACGAGGTGACCGTGATGATATGCTAGTGCAGCCGTATGGGGATTTACCTATGCAAATAGAGGGGCAAGTACAACCGTGTGCAGATGTTGAGACCCCGAACATCGCGAGCCGCTACGAGGGCAAAAGATTCCGTAGAAATCATCGGAAAGAGGGCCCGAAAAAGACGAGTACCGTCAAGCGAGAGAAAGCAGCTAAGCGTCATGACATCGTCAGCCGAGGCACTAAGCCCAGATTTAGGCGTAAGATCCCGAACAGATCTTCTAGGAAAAGTCCTAAGCACAGGCTGTTTCTAAGGTCAGAAATACGAATGACGCGCATCGTGAGGTACAGAATTTCAAGGCAATTCAAACTAGGGAGACTGCGCCTGGTTTTTTCTTTGTCACTACACCGCAAGTGCAGGAACGCGCCGCAGCGCCGCGCACGAGCAGTACGACTAAGCCCTAAAAAAAGGCCGTCCCCCTCCGTCTCTAAAGGGTAGCTTCTCGGGGAGGAATGGGACAATAAGCATCAAGGGCAGTGCGGGGGCAGTTTACTGTCGCAGTGGAGGCCATTCAGATCGCAACTCAGTTGTCATGGCTGCCTGTTCGGACAAGCAATTAGACTTTTTGTCCATTTGTAAAGATCGCCTATCGCCAAAACCGTGGAACTCGCGACTCCCGAGAGTTCGTCTGAAAGGGTGCGTCTGTGCACACTTGGCTGTCACCGGAGGATGACGACGATTGACGAGAGAATTTGTTTCTGCTTTGAGCAGATTTTGTCTGCTAATTTATGAGAGTGTGCTTTCGACTTGAAAATGCCGCGATATTTTTAGGATGTTAGTTTGACGCTTGCTGTAGAAGCATGTTTTTCAGTTTCCATTTTTATTTGTTGTTGATATTTGCACTGCAAATTCTGGCGCTCTATTAGAGCTTAAGAACGCTGATGTAGTGAACTGTTGTTCAACAGAGATGTAGGCTGAATGTTAAGAGCCTCTGTTTAAGCACACGTTTTGATTTGTTATGCAAGTGTAATGTGAGCGCAAGTGTCTACTTTAGTTCATTCCCTTTTATGCCATACGGGTGAGTTTATTTAGCCGTTACTTCTTATTCTTGTGAGATGGTTTTGTTTTGAGTTTTATTATTCCCTTTGCTGAATGCGTCTAGAGAGCGATGAGCGAAAGGCGCGTGTGAAACATTGAGCAGCACAGGCGTAAGGAAGGGCTGCCAGAGTTTTCATAAAACATGAAATGGATAGAGTGCTACTTGAGAGAGGAAGAGCTACACCGAACGTAGTTTAAATGGTGCCAAGAGCGACGTAAGCTTCGAGTTTTCAGGACAGGTGAGGACATCGCCACTTTTCTCTCTGTTTCTGGAAGCGTTTGTTTAGCATTGGAGGTTAACGCGGACTTATGGTCCTGGGGTAGACATTGTTGTTCTCTAAGGATCTCCAAAGCCTTCTTGGAGCGTCCGTCGGATTTTTGAGAATCGCGAGTGAAATGATTCTATCAGAGTGTTTTGCTGAATCAATAGCGGAACACGAGCTTAAAGTGGAGCCTTTGAGTTTCTGTTCGCCTCTTCGATTGTTTGCCTTACCTGCCTCGCGGCTACGGTAGAGTTACCTTTATCATGATGGCAATTATTGTATTCTGTGGACGCTGTTGTGATTGACAACGCCTGAAATTGAGGTCTGAATTCTGACTTGTTGCCATGAGATATTGCACTTCGTTGCGTTTAACTTAAAGAGTTAATTTTAGTTCTCAAGTTGGTTTTGACTTATGGTGGTCTGGCAGTTCGAGGGGTGTGCAGAGGGCACTTGCTGCTCTGGGCGTGGTTCGACAATGGCTGTCTTGTCGAGTCTGTCTCTACTCCAGGATCTGTGAACCCCTGTGAGCTGTGAGTTCGAGTGGAATGCCAGGAGAGGAACCTGTGCACCTGAGAGCTTCGCCACCGGTCCATGGATGATCCTGCTGGCCCGTACGTCGCATCACTTCAGACGAGCCACGTTGAGCCGCTCGTCCTCCTGATGCATTGTTTGGTGGCGGGGGTGCTGTTGTGCCTCAAATTCCCTTGCCAGCACGTGCAATTCCACCAGCGACCGACCCCACAGCGGGCATCCCCGGAAGGCGCTCGTGTGTCATCCGTTGACATCTTTCGGAAGCCACCTCACCGGTCGCCGGTCGGCGAGAACAAACAACAAGGGACGTTGGGAGGACCCCCCGGCATGACTGCAGGCACGGACCGACACCACACTCCAGCCGCTTCGTGGAAAAGCGCGAGGAGGAAGCGACCGAACGAGGGGAGAAAAGCGGGTGCATCGGGGGTGCACCGGCGACTGCTCATGGAGACCCGGCCGTGTCAAGAGCTCTTCACGGAGACACGGCCGTGGGTTATGTACATTTCTGTATAAAGTCTTTTCTCAGTCTTCTTCGACCTGTCGTCCCTCCTGGCTCCTCACTCCAGCGCCTCTTCGAAGCGGTGGGGCTACCAATGTCCCCGTACCCCACCCGTCCTTCGCAACAGTGGTGGCAGTGGTGGGATGCCAACGGACCCGTGTCTTCCGCTAGGCCCCCCATTTCATAACAATCCCTACAGAAGGCGAGCGTGGCAGGAGGTGGCAGAAAGTTAGGTGGGCAGATGAGATCAAGGAGTTTGCGGGGATAAATTGGGTTCAGTTACTACAGGACAGGGATAATCTGAGGGAGAGGCCTTCGCTCTTCAGTGGGTGTAGACAGGCTGATGATGACTATTAATACAAGTGGGAGTGGCACAATAGAGTTGGTAGTGCCATGGTTGACTTTTATCCCCAGAACAAAAAGCGGCAATACGCTGCAACTCGAGTGAGTCTTCTTATGTGTATTTGCCGTGGCCAAGCGTACTCTGTTCTGCGCTGGTGCTCATCAAAGAGCCCCTCTGACATACTTCAACTCATAAATTCAGTTTTCATGTCAACTGAGCGATAAAATAAAGCTACTCTAATGCAACCAAAACTTTCACAGATGGCAAGGAAGTGTCGACAAAACCTAGTATATAGAAATACTTTTGTTTACTCGCCACTTGTACTAGGGGCTAATAGGGGTTATAGTACAAAAATATAAGGTGAATAATCTTTCTTGGCTTTGGTGTTATGGCTTGGACGCTTTGGCGCAGGTGAAAAAAAAATGACGATATTCTTTTCTGCGACATGACCGCACAAATGAAGAGCCAAATCGCTTCGCGTCGGTGCATTTGACTGCGTGCTTTTGTCCCGTTATAATCCCCTCGTCATTAGTGAGCAGGGTACGCCCCGAAACGCACTAACAAAACGTTCGATTTTTCACTTTTCTTTAAGCACACTCCAAGGCGAAGTTCCCAAAGGTAGAGTAACGGAGCCCAATAAGCGCGACAGAGGTATGCGTGCCGTGTGCTTAGCGTGCGAGGGCAGCACTCCCAGCAACGACGGGGAGGTGCAGGCCGTGTGCAGAAATATGTTCCGTGCACAAACCGTTGTCAAGGGAACCAAAGGGAACTAAGTGTTCTCCCCGCTGTTCCTCCTAACTGTTAAGTCAGCCTTCCCAGTTTGTGTTCGCGGTGGCGTGCTGGCGGTAGTGCTGTGCTTCGCAGTTAGTTAACGGTGTAGGAGCGCAGCCGTGGCGCCTTATATACACGTATGCGTGGATGAGCTTGGGGTTACGCCGCACACATGAAGTCGCGAGCTGGTCTCGAAGTGACATTCGACATTTATTAAACATTCGGCAGTGAATCCGCTGAAAGAAAGAAAAAAATTTATATGTATATAGAAAAATAAGACATTTCATTGTCTCACTTTTGTATTTAGTGGTCGCATTGACAGCGAAAGCGGTGAGGCACGGAATGCTAAATATTTTATTCTCGCGTTCTTTTCCGAGCGATTTTTCGTAACCACAGAAAACAACACACGAAAAACAGTATTGGCACCTTGCGCTAAGTAAATGTGAAAAATATTCCCTGGGGATTAACAGCTCATCTGAACTGGGGATAAAAAGATCATTCGCACGGAGTGGGTGAGCGGACCGAATATTCGTCTGGCGAAGTGATCTGTGAGGACTAAAAGTTGCCTTGTAAAAGTAACTGCATGGAGAGTACCTGTTAGACCCGGGGACGTCAGTCCTTAAAAAATTAATGTTCTTGAACGTGCGTCGCCTTGTAGACCTGTGGTTAGGAAGAACACAATGGCAGACGCCGGCTGCGTGAAAGTTAGGTAAAAATAGGAATAATCTGACCAGAGTCAATTTTCTTTTTATTGTTCAAAAAAGAAAAAGAGTGATACCCTGTTTCACAAACTGCATGGTTGAAAAATTTTGCAGAAAAGCCACCTTCCAGAACCTCTCAACTGTACATGGCATTGTCATGCTCGAAAACGGAAAAATAAACATTTTAGACGACACCTTGGGTGGTTTTCGGTGAAGGTTATTTCGGACCGGCGATGTATAATAGAATGTAAAAGAAAAGAATTTCAAGGGGGGTTGGGGGTGGCGAGGAGGCTGAAGCCCAATACCCGGGTGACGTCCCGGGTCAGTGGTGTATGAGAGCACGAAAAATTTCGGGGGGGGGGGGGGGTCTGAAGCCCCATAAGCCCCCCTCCCCCCCCCCCTGGCTACGCCCCTGGTAGGGGGTTTCCACCTTGATCCTCGCTTCAGGGAGCCTCCTCGCCGTACCGTCAATTAGGCAAACGGTACCTTTTGTGCCTGTGAGCTCGTGGTTCCGGACCAAATTCCTTCGCACAATTACTGTGCTGCTGCCTGTATCCGGGAGCACGCTTACACGCTTTCCCGCCATTTTTCCAGTAAGTGCTGGCATATTCTTATCCAGTGCTCCGGGGCGTGCAGTTGTTATGGCACCAACGATCGGAACTTTCTTTCCTTCCTTAAGTTCCAAGAAGCCTTGAACCTTTTCATCGTCTTCCTTTTTCGGCGGGACATATACACAAGATACCTGCTGAACCTCTTTCACTTCATTCCGGTATACGTCAGCCTTGTGACCAGTCTGCCCGCATTTAAAGTACCTCACACTGGGGCGATAAAAATTTGTTCGGAAGTCACTAGCACTATGTCCCAGCCGATTACACAGGAAACACCTCGTAACAGGCTTCTTTCATCAGGTGTCGATTGCTTCACATCTTCCAGACCCTCCCTTCTGATCTTGCCAAGATTGGTGCCTACTTGCGCTTCCAAAAATTGGTCCGCTAATTCCAGCATGTCACTGAGAGACTTGGCTTTTTCTCTCTTTCAGATATAGAGACAGGCTCGGGTGGCAACTGACGAGAAATCTCTAAGCGCACCGTACTCCTGTTCAATTCCTGAACGTTCAGTCCACCGATCAAAATAGTGGTTGGGTCGCGCAGCATACTACGTAGCAGTCTCTCCATCGGCGGGCTTTCCCGTCCTGAACTTGTCTTGGAAGCCTTCTACAGTGAATGTGAATCTTTTCAGCAAAGCAGCCTTAACCCTTGCATAGTTGGAGGCATCCGCAGGCATCAACCTGCCGTACACACTGAGCGCTTCACCGCTCAAACAAGTGCTCAACGCCATTGCCCACTGCTCCTCTGGCCAATTCTGACTTGATGATGATGATTGTGGTTCGGTTAGGAAAGGACGCTAATTTCTGCAGTTCATGTAGGGAGCACGGCTAAGCGTCCGTGGGGGTAGGGGAAAGGGAGTGAAAGAGATAGGGATGATAGAAAGGCCGTAGCGGATGGCTCCGGAAATTTAGACCACCTGGGGTTCTTTAACGTGCACTGACAACGCACAGTACACGGGCCTCTGGCATTTTCGCCTCCATCGAAAATGCGACCGCCGCGGACGGGATCGAACCCGCGTATTTTGGGTGGCAGCCGAGTACCGTAACCACTACACCACCGCGGCGGTTCTTCCAACAACGGTTTCAAATCTGTTCAGGTAGTCGTCTAAATCATCCTTTCTCTCATCGAACGCCACAAGCAGCTTGCTTGGATTCGGTCGGAACGAGCACTCTTCCCTTTCCGTGCCGTCAACTCGAACAGCCGCGTCAACGCGCTGCTGCAGTCGGAGACGTTCGAGCTCTAACTCATGCTGCCTTTGCCTTTCCCTCTCAGCCATCTCCGCTTCTCTTTCTTCTTTTGCCCTTTCAGCTGCTTGCTGCTCCTTCTCGAGCTCCGCTTTCAGCTGCTGTTCCATTTTCTCTCTTTCTTCTTTCATTTTTCTGTCTTTCGCCTCCCTTTCTTCTTTCATTTGTCTTTCCATCGCTTCCCTTTCTCGTTATTTCGCCTCTCTTTCTTCTTTCATTTGTCTTTCCTTCTCCTCCCATTCTTCTTTAGCCCATTCAGCTGCTTTTTTCTTTTCTTGGTTAACCCACTTCCGTAACTCAGCTCTAGACAGAACCATCTTTTCACCAAGGGCAAACAATTTCTTAAGATCCATGGTGCCCTAACAAAAAATCTAGCCACCGTGCACACACAAATATCTGCCCATACCTCAACTCTCAAGATATTCTCTGCACATAGGTTAGCGAGAACGTGGCGCAACACACAATATCGTCTGCTCACACAACTCAAGGCTCGTCCTCGCTATTTTGAACACACTTAAGCGCCAAAGAAGTCCCTGTCGCGGACGCCACAAATATTGTCACCAAACCCGTGCTGTGACGTACGGGACGCGATCGCCGGAAATAATTCCAAGAACCAACGCCTTGGTTCCCCGAAAAAAGATCCCACGAAAGCTTGGACAGTGAGGATTTTGTCGCCTTCGTCACACTAGCAAAATGCCAGCAGTGGTTCAAAGACCGTGTCAGAGCCAAGGGTGATAAAACAAAACAAATATATTCTCGTCAAACAGGCAGTTACACAAAACGTCGACAACACGGCTCTTCCAAAGTTAAACACAGATGGGTTACAACGCTACAGAAAACCAACAAACTCGAACAAGCTCATGCACTGCAACAAAGAATAAAACACAAAAGAGTCCTACTCACCAAGTCACTCGAGGCGTCTTCTCAACTCGAAGCTTGCAGGCAGGGCTCGTCGGCTGGCTCGCTGAGTCACAAACCACGTCGATTGTTGCTACTGTTAACTTATTCTTCTACTCTTCTTTCTTCTCGCGGACCGTGGTCGACTGTTTATATTGCCTTGGAAAACCATTCTAGAAGTTTCGGTGCGGCCCACGTGATACAAGCACGCACAACGTTGGGAATGTTCTCGCCCTTTCTCGGTCCTTCGTTGCTTGGCCGGCGCCTCTTTCTCCCTCTCACTGCGCGAGGAGCGTCGGTATTCACTCTGCGCCTCTTCTCTCTCCCTATGTCTGTTGCGCGCGCGTTCGCCGCGATCAGACGGTTTGTGCAAAATTCTCCCATTTTGGAGATTCGGCGTGACCTTTGGGGCCTCTTCCGTGAGCGCCGCTTGTTTTTTTTTGTTTTTTTTTTTTTGTGGCTTTCTCTTCAGTTCGACGTAGGGTTTCTCGTCGAAATAGGCACTATTTTGTGACAGCGACAGCTTGCCTGGATGCGAGCGGGGGATGTTTTTTGTGTGTAATCGCCTTGTGCTCGCAATTACGCGTTCGGAGCGCTCAGGCGATCTGGCCCCCAGTTGCACGTTATGACCGAGGTTCCTTAGGATGACAGAGCGACGCACTATCGCGTGCACATATCGTCAGTGGCAGGGCCTGTAAATATTCTCGCCCCTGTTGTGGCGGCTTCTTGAAAGAGACGTGGTGCGCGGGCAGGTTAGCTTGAGCCGGGCCTCCGGCGCCGGCGGACGTCAGGGCCGATACTCAGCCAATAACGTAGAATAGAGTGAGATGACGCGTGTTGCGCAGTAAACCTATCCCCTGGCGTGTTGTAGATCGTGACGTATGTTTTACCAATGCCGTGTTTGTTATGAAAGTGTTTGAGCGACTGGTTTTGGTGATGCCAATCCCCAAGTGTGATTGGCTTGTTAGGGGACTCTTTGTCTAGCCGAGGTTTGGAGAGGTGACGTTTTTGGGATGTGAGAGGACAGCGGAGGTTCGGGCTTGGACCCGGACAGACGCCTGAGTGTGGCAGTAAAGCGTCTCTTTACCGGCCAACGGCTCTTCCTCCGCGCTGCCATCGTGCACTCGAGTCATCGAGGGGCGCCGATTCGAACCTCAAACAGCTTCCGTCCTTAGCTAGTGTTCAAGCTAGTAGAGGATAACAGAGAAAAGAAATTAACTCACTATATGGGGAAAAAAAAACCCCGAGTTCCCGTTTAAGCCCACTGTGTTAAGAAGGGAAAGCGAAGCGTAACCATTGGAGGGGGGGGGGGGGGGGTTCTACTACTACTAACAGCGGAATCGCCGCTAGCAACCCCGTGCCGTGGGTTCGAGCACTCGACGAGCAGAGAATGAGGCCGTCGCGTTCGCGCGCTCGCTCGTCTCAGCCATGCATTGCCGCGCTGCCGCGCGCGTCAGCCCGCGGCCTGTCTCGGGGTAGGACAGCACGAATCGCCGCACGCGGCGAAAGAGAACATTAGGCGTCACTCTCCCAGCATGGTAATTTAATAAACACGTTAAATAAAGCAAACAAAAGATGGCCGAATCTAAAGTCTAACAAAATATAAACGAAGGTTAACAATAACGATAAACAACACGCGAACACAAAACACAAAAAAAGGACAGCAACTAGTGCAACGCGAACACACAATAACACACAAAGACCATGCAGGGGAGAAGCTCCTAACCCCCGGCCAGCGTACCAGCGACCGCGCGCCGCCAGAAAAGGAAAATAGAAGGAAGGGAACATACAGAAATGGGCGACAGTCGCAGGCCGCTGCCATGGTCGCTGGGGCCCGCAAAGGCGCGCAATCCGACCGATGTCCACGTCGACCGGAGGATCACAAAAGTACGTGCGCGCCCCTCCGAGTCCCAGCGAGCTCTCTCCAAGCATCTTCAAAACCAGAACGCGCGAACATTCCAGAAATTACTAGCTGTCGAATGGCAGACTAGTTAAAACCACATGGGGCGAAGCGGGCAGCCCCTCGCAGTGATGGCCCGCCGCCCCGTCTATCTGGGAGAGGGGAATGCAAGGACATTCCGGGCAAAACATGGCGACGCACGTCCCGCGCAGCGCCCTGGTCCCCGCACCATCAGACAGCCAATTGCAACATCATAACAGGTTAAGATAACAGGTTTGTCTTTGTATATGTAATGTAGCATATAATAGGTTGCAGTTAAACAAATAGATCAGAAACGACGAATTGTTTCAGTTGCGTCGCTCTGAAGCAACAAATCCTGTTGCTCAGAAATCAAGACCACAAAACACCATAAGGAATGCGGGGCTTTTACGTGCCAAGGCGACGATATGCGTGTGATGCATGGTGTAATCTCCGGAAAATTGCCTCAGATATGCAACGGCTTGTCGGGGGACTCTTTGTCTAACCGAGTGTTGGAAAGATGACTTCACGAAATTATTAAATGCAAGAACCTACTTCATGCAACAGAAAACGAAGCCAAAGAAAGCGTAAGGGAAAGCAATTCTTGTATTTAATTGTAGTGAAGCAGGCATAAACGGGTAGAAATGCAGTGGTCCAAAATAGGCCGGCGGGTGCTCTTGCTACTACATTTGAATACTAGACTTAAGGGGTGCGCACACTACGGGCAAACTCGCTGCAACGATGCACCTGCCTCCGGATGCCTGAGACGGCAGCCGAGCGAGCGCTGTCTACATTGCACACCACGTTCCACCGGCGCGGCAGTCACGTGACACCTCGCGAGCGTGAGACGGCGAGGTTTTGCACGCTTCGAGCCTCGCTCATGATCGTGTGACGGTGACTTTTCGCTCGCTTTGTGTTGTCTGCGCGTGGACACCGGGAACTTCGTCAGGGGTGCTTTTTTGTTTTTTGTATGACGAATTGTGAAACCGCGTATCGCACGCTGCAGTGACGCCTGATACACGGATATATCGCAACGGCGGTGGACGTAATCACCTGGTGTACCGCCTCCTAATATGACATCGGCGTACCCTTTAGGTGCTTTAGGCTCGACGCCGAATGGTTAAATTGCAACCAGGCTGGATATGCCGAAACATCGAGGACCGTTCAGGTATAGTTCTGCTGCTCGACTTCATTGAAAAAAACTATGGACCATCTCCCCGAAGGGAACCCTGATGGGATGCGAAGCAGCAGCGTTGCGCACGGCGTTAACCCGGTTGAAACGGGCGTCGACGAGGGTGCTGGAAGAACGGTTTGAAGCGAAACTCGGTGTAGCGTTTACTCGAGTAAACGTTTGTTTGAAACGCAAAGACACGGGAGGCGGGACGCGTTGAAGACGCTTGCGCTCGGTCGGCTTCCTTGGCTCGCGTCTCCTCGGGGTTACCCGCGCGCCGTCTCTATTCTCGAACGCGATCGGCGTTCTTGACTCGCACCTCGTCGGTGTCGTTGGTCTTCCACTGCCGACGCTTGCGTTCGGCTTCCCTGGCTCGTGCCTCGTCAGTTTTGCAGGCGCGACGTCGCCATTCGCGAACGCGATCTTCTTCGCTAACCCTCGCAACGTCGGCGACGGCCGGATTAGGCCAAATCGCTTAAGGCCCAACCACAGGCAGGCGTCAGCACGCGCCTACGCGTCAAAAGCGTCAAATGCGTCGCCGCGCGTCACCCTCGGAGGGGGTTGACGGACTGAGACGCGTCGACGCGAGGGTATCTAGCAGTGTCGGATATTTTCGCCTCGCGCACTGCTCGCGTCGACGCGCCCGCCATGCGCCAACCAATCAGAGGCCGCGGAACCTCCCACAGCTAGGCCTAGCATGGCGGCCACCGCGGTGCAGCTATGGTGTACTGGAATGGGGTAGTGTGCCGTCTGGCGCCTGAGACGTGGCTTTTTTTGCGATGACGGCTTCGTCAACAGAGCACACCGTTCTATGGTGGCGCCACCACTCGCTGGACCTCGGAATCATTGATTGTCCGCGGATAATATACGGCCTCCGAGATTGGCTCGGCTTTCACGGAGGCCATGTTTAACTAGCACGGTTGGGTGCAGGAGTGCTTCGTCTATCTTCGCTGACAGAGCGTTCCTGCGGCGTTCTCTTGCGTTCTTAGCACTGGTGAATCTGCGACTATCTTCGATTAGAATGAGCTATATGCAAAAAGGGGACAAGCATTGCTTTGTTGCCGTGTTTTTTAAATGAACTATTTCTGGTTGCGTGCAATGAATTTCTGGGCTCAGGCACTTCTTGCGCTGATCAATCGGGCTAATTATAACGCGCAGTTCTTGTTTGCCTTAGGCAGGGTAACTAAAGGACCAATGAAGCCTATAGTTCACTGCTAATGCGACTGTATTATTGTGTACGGACCGGCAACTGGGTTCTGTGTGAGGGTGCGTACGTGCATGCGCGCGTGTTTTATCTCATAGTCCTTCTGCTATAAACGCGCCGGACTCTACGATATGGTATATTCGTCCTTCTAGATGAATATAAAGGGTAGCGCTGTATATTCGGCGTTTTTCGTCGGTCGTACGCTGTTTCCTTTTTTTTTAATATGTCCCGCGGGAGAAAGTGTTTTCCGCGAAAGTTTTTCAAAGTATTACGTTCATAAATGAAAACTATATGCATATCCAGAATAAATTGTGTTACACAAGTATACCTTCACGTCTTGATTTTTTTATTTGTCGTTGTTCTTTGATTCGTTGATATTTCGTAAAACATTATTAATTGCGTGGTCGAGGGACAAAACATACCTACTTTTTTCATCTCTTTGAAAAATTGTCATATCTATGGAGGAAAGGCGATGGTCGCATTTATTTTCAAAATGCCTTTATTCCCGGGAAATGTACGTACGATATATAAAAGTATAAAGAAGACATACACACGTTTTGTGGACAACTTAGGTGGACCTCCTTAGCTTAAGGTGCTTCATTTGTTCTCTTCGCTCGCTCATTTTTTGACGTGCAGGTTGGTGCTTTGAGAAATAACGATGGAACAGCGTCCTTACTCAAAAGCGGCAGCCCCCGTGAGATTTCCACTATTTCGCCATTGGTCTTGTATGATCTCTCTATGTAGCGTGGCTCAAAGTGCCGCTCACATATTGTGCACGCTTCATTAAGCTCCCTGTCAGTTCTCTGAATAAGCTGCGACCACTCTTCACGACGTTCGGGTTCCTTGGGCACACGAAAAAGAGACCACTTTTCCTTGCAAGACCGGTCGCCGCTTGTACAGCCTGGAACAAAACAGGTCGTGTCCCTATTCTCCCTCTTCCGCCTCTTCATGTTTTCTGTTTCGCGACTTCGCACACACGTTGAAAATGCACTTCAATCGGAGGAACAAATGCAACGTAGACTCGTGCGACAGAAAGCGGCGGCAGCCAGGGATACACCGCTGCGCGTCATGCGGACATCTGCTGCATATATGTAGCAGACGATCGCGAAAAAACACCCGCATCACTCAGCAATTGTCTTTCACTTTTAGTACCGTCTTCAGAATTCATTGAATGCTTTCAACCAACAAATACTTCTTTTTAACGCATTATGCAAACACAAGGCCTACATGCACAAAAAACGAAATTTCTTACCGTCTGCATTATGAGCAGACGACGCTCAACACAAGCAGTTAAAGCAGACGATTAGAAATGCAGTGCCGTGCACGCAAGTTATTACTGTTTCGTTTCCTTATGTTACCCAGTGTGTTAAGAACTTTTAAGCCGTTATGTTACGCTTCATTTCGAGCTCTTCTTTCCGGTACACAACGACGAAATATGGCCTACATGCGGATTTAGTCACATCAAGTAAGTGTATTTGCTCACTGCCAGAATCGAGCTCTGTGGGCGGGCACATTTAAGACTTTCTTCTTATATTTGTCGGCAGTTAGTCGTCTAATGGTATGAAATCGAGCGACAAACAAAACTGTGTGAAATGATGATGCTTTACAGCTTGAACCAGCATTTGGCCCGGCATAAATTCAAATTTCGCGCCTTAGGCACACCATTCGATCGCAGCGCCCTTCTGGTGGCGTCATCGCAAAAGTGACCACGTTGCTCCGATTGCTTTCCATCGAAGACGGCACACTACCCCATTCCAGTACACCGTAGTGCAGCGGCGAAGACACGGCGGAGTTCTGGGGAAGCGCGGAAGCGTTTCGGAATTAACGCGTCGTCAACCGTAGCCCACAGCGATAGGATCAAGGACCGCGATTGTCGCAGGGTGATATGATATCGTGCCCACCGTGATTTTGCCAACAGTTCCAGCTGACCTTCCGCCGGCGTGAGTGCGATCGCTGCTGAGTCAAAACATCGTCGACATCGTACTGGAGACTGCTGCTGCGCCTGTGCTTGTGTCTGTGTTTACTTGTGCTTGAAACGAGTGGAGACATGCTTTCGAATTTCGAAGGCTGGACCGTCACCTGTTGC
Source organism: Hyalomma asiaticum (assembly GCA_013339685.2). Taxonomy (NCBI): domain Eukaryota; kingdom Metazoa; phylum Arthropoda; class Arachnida; order Ixodida; family Ixodidae; genus Hyalomma; species Hyalomma asiaticum. Next base: position 69,882,589 of record CM023482.1, on the reverse strand, counting down.
TAATTCAATTGTGAGCGATGTCAGTAACTAGCGAAGGCCTCTGGCGCGGCCCGTCGACTTCGCCCGAAGGGGCACAGTTGAGAAACTCGGGTGACGGATGTTGATGTTTCTTTGTTTACGTCGCAACGTAAACGTTATAACAACGCCCCTGATCGTGACCGTGTTTGGTGCTTACGCAAGAATGTTGAACCGCTGCATGTTTGTTTTCAACATCGGCACCTACCACCATCGCTGCCAAAGGTGGACCGCGCCCTCGCCAGCACTTTCCGGTGATATCTTGCCACGAACATGAGTGTATTGCGCACTCTACGACACTCAAACATTTGTTGATTCGAGACAAATTGTTTAGGTGTAGTGTCAAGCCAGCAACAACGGACCATCGCTTACGGCTGCGATCAGCTGTTACCGGTGTCGTTGCTGTGTTTAGAATTCAAGCTCGAACGTACACGAAAGTGGTGTTTGAAAAAGAAAATTGCATGCACGAAAAAATGCTGCTTTTGCCCTTGTTCTGCTTTCCTACAGTGCACTGCACATTGGCACATGCGTAGTACAAAGCAAGGTATGTGCAATACCTTGCTTTGTACACTGTCCGCTCTGACAAACACACGGACAGAGGTGTAATGCAAGAGCAGGTATCATTCATCAAGTAACGACGATCTAAAGAAGATTGCTTTTTGAGGGTTGTTTACATAGCGTGTTTTTTAGCACTTGCCGTCTCATCAGAGCTTGTGAATGAGATGTGCCTTTTTAAATATCAAATGCATGACAATTTAAAAATGTGAGGACAGCATGGCACCAAATGTACTCGCATTGTTCGCTGAATAAGTAGTGTGCAAAATTAGAGTACAGGGCATCGTTGAAGAGACACGTACGGCAGTGGGCAGCAATGGTAGCTAATATAAACATTGGTCTGTGTAAATTAGGAACAAAATTCTGATAAGGGCTATGTAAATGACAGCTGGTTTGCCGGAATGACCTTGCATTATTGCATAGATCTATCCCGTGATTCCTATCATGAAGTGCCATATCTATAACCACCAACACCTATCTGCCCATTCATTGTTTCTTTTTTTTTTCTCAGCACCGTGATTTGAAACAGAATTATTTTTTGACAATTTCAAATAACAAGATCAGATGGTACCAATATATAAGGAATAACATGGCAAGGATTATACAATTTTAAAAGTTTGCGCGTTTTCCCACATATGCTAGTACTCATGCACTTTTAACGTGGCCAAAATGCCAAGAATTTCAGCTTCTCAATGTCAACAACTTGCAAACCTGTCTGGACAGGTACTGTACTGCATGTTTTCAAGTGACATAAGTTGCATCATATGGTTATTAACACATGTTGTGTCAATAAAGGCCTCTCAACCATAAATTGCTCATAAAGGCGTCCTACAGCTGTGCTTGGTCAGAATTATAAAGGCGATAGCACTCACATTACACAATTAAGCACGTCTTGTGTTAACAAAAGACCTCTCGGCCACAAATAATGCTCAAAAGTATGACAGAACAGTACTGTATTAGGATTTTGCTTGTAATAGAAGCCACATCGCAATATTACAAGCACACCTTTTTGTAATCACTAATCTCTCTTTGAATTGCTGTCAAATGTCCTAAAAGAGTGCTTTGTTAGTATTTTGCAAGTAATAGTAGTCATCGTGCACACCTTTTGGCAATAAACGACTTCTCATTCATGAATTTCTCTTACAGCACTATACAGAACAGTGCTTTGTTAGCACTTAAGGAGCAACAGTACTCGCATCATACAATTATGAGCACATTTTATGTTAATGAAACACCCCTCATCCACAAATAGCCCCCACAAGCATGCTAATGGAGCGTTTACGTAGAATTTTAAGAGTGACAGTAGTCACACGATAAATTACAAACATGCCTTGTGTTAATAAACAATTAGTGAATCACAAGTAGCTGTCCAAAGCGTTCTAAGTTGCATTTGGTTAGAATTTTGTGAGTGATGGTAGTTGCATTACACGATTATAAGCATGCCTTTGTTTATAAATGACCCCTTAACCATGAATTGCTCTTCAAGCATTTTAAAACGGTGCTTGGTTGGAATTTTAAGAATGACCAGAATGATAATTATCATGTCAAGCAATGATAGGCTTGTTTTATGTTGTTAGAGGACACTGACCACAAACAAACTACCAGACAGGACTTTACAAATGAGGGCTGCCCATGATTTTCTACCTATACTGTGTGGGTAGGCAGTGACCCACAGTATGTGTATAGTTGGTAACAGCCTCAGCAAAACCTAAAGATGTTGGCATATGCCTAATGGATATTTAATATATACATAAACGAGGCTGTAGTTTACATAGGACTTCAGTGGTCAGAATATAGCAAGAGATATTTGGAAGTGACATGCTTTGATACTAATTGTGTGGGAACCGCACCCTCTTGCGCCTTAACTAGGTTTAGCCTTCAGATAGTGGCGGGTCATCACGGTCCAGTTATTTTGGCCATGCTTACATTATCCCCAATATTGTACTGTAATAAAATTGAATACTAAGGCTTCTATAATGCCTATTTGCTATGCAAGCATACAATGTACGTTGTGCTTGCCATCTTGCTCATTGCTGTAGTGGTAGGACCTGTGTCGACATTTAAGCTTTTTTCATGACAATGACAGAGATACTGTGCAAGCTTGTTCGAATCAAGGTGTGACTTCCTTCTTCAGCTTAACTGTCTCTGCATGAGTGCACTATTCACCTTGGCAGGACATGTTCATCTTGAATCTGACTGCAACAGTGGCTCATTATCAGCAATCTGTATTGGTGCTGCTTATCTCATTAACAGGTGAAAACCTACTGTTGTGCGAAAGGTCAAGGCAGGATACTGTAAATAAACAATGAAAATAGTTGACCACATTCATTCGAAGTAAGGTGAGGAAGGAGCAAAATAATGTGCTTGGTTGATGATTGGAGCTTCTCAAAGGTAGCACATGTAAGAACCTGTTACGCATATTTTGAGGCATGAATATTATGTTGATGACCGTAATATACAGAAATGCCGCCTCTTCGCCTATGTGAAATCCATTAGGTACTATGCCTAATATGTAGGGAACCCTAATTTTTACTGCTTACAGCAAACGTCTAACTTTAAAAAAATATTTTTCTGTCAGTAGCCATATGTCAGTGTATTGGTCTCGTACATTTGACCAATACATACAAAAATTTGCATTGAACGTTATGAATGTGTGAATAACATGACTGATAGGACATGACATCAATAACATGACATGGATTAATTCAGGATTAATGATAATGAAATTGTGTGGTGGTACACGATTACAGGGCACTGAAGCAACAGACGCAAGGGACAAACACATAGAAACACACTGGGACGCTGTGTGTCTGTGCATTTCTCCCATGCATCTGTGCTTCAGTGCCCTGTGGTCATGTGTGATTTGCGCCAACTGCCCGGAAATCTTAAGATGTGTAGTGTTTACATTGCACTCCTTGGCCAGCGACAGGAGGTGGGCGAAGAATACCCTTATAAAAGAGCGAAAAGTGTGGAAATTGTACTTGACGGTTGTCTATGATTGAGGGTATCAAGTTGACATTAAAAATGTTCAGTTACCTCAGTAATGATGACTAATTACTTAAAATGCTCATTGCACTCTGGGCCATAAAATTAATCGTATCCCCGCTGTGAATAGTGCTAGAAAGATGCCATTTCGGGTTCAAGTATTTCCTATGTATAACTTCATGAGTGGTCGGAATCGAACCCACAACCTTTCCCAGATATTGCGAAGTCTGGTCATAGCTCCACTGTAAATATGGAGACAAATATGTTTTCAGATTGAATTGTATTTAACGTTTAAATGATTAATTTGATAATCGCCTGGACTGGAACCCGCGACATTGCCGAATGGAGAGGGGGCGGGGGGAGGGTGGCTGAGTGGCCGTAGATCCGCTGTAAATAAAGGTAGAAAGATGCCGTTTGGGATTTAAGTAGATCTTGGATTTAGGCATTCAATTTCATTAATGGTGAGACGCTCACACGTGGCCTTACTAAAATACAGTGGTGTGCGTGTTCGTTCGTGGGGAAAGGGGGAAGGGGTGTACCTTTGAGTCAGTGATAAATTAATAATGTAGCTCCGCTTCAAAACGATCTAGGAGAGTGCTGCTTGTAACATACGTTCCTGGCGCTCATGGAAATCGAAGCCGCAACCTTCGAGGGGTCGAAACTAGCCCATTTCGCTGACGCAGAGGAATGCGTTGACAGCAAAAGGAGCAAGCGCTGATATAAATGACTTGTGTATACGTTGTTGCTGTAGGTATTGCGATTGCAATGATTACTTAAACAGTCAAAACAATTGTGCGAGGTGCACATTTTGTATAAACGTATTCTATATATCTAGGAAAGCATGCGGACAGCACGGAATGAAGTTCAAGCATCAGTGCGCCTCAAGCAAGACTCAGGAGCTAGCGCCGCCGCGCTACCGCGTCGGCGCGTCTGCTCTGTGGTTGCGCGCCCTTACCCTCCACCGACGCGAGGCGACGCGTCTGACGCGTAGGCGCTTGCGTACGCGTAGCGACGCGTGCCTGTGGTTGGGCCTTTAGGCGCATGTTTCGGCGGACGATGGAGCATCGTCTTCCGGCGTCCTCTCCATCGCAGATAAACGAGCCGAAATAGTGTTAACTCGATGTGCGCTCGAGCGTAGTGAGCGGTGGAGAGGGTGAAGCGAGAGAGAGGTGACACGCGGCGAGCGCGCGGCAGGCGAGGGAGAGAGTGACGTCACGGCGCACTGCGAGGGGGGCGTGACCTACTAGCTGCTCAGGGAGGACAGGGGCGGCAGAGATCTCTTGGAGCTGATGGCAGACAGTGCGAAGGCAGCCACTGTTTCCACAAGAGTCCAGGCCGGCAAGCCGGTTCCAGATATCAAGCACCTGGCCCTGAGAGCTGCAAGACGCCGTGCAGAACGCCAAGCCCTGCGCAAAAACCAGCCCGAACTCTGGACAGCCTTCCGGAGGGTTGACGCCGTCTGCAGACGCCACGCACGCAGACGCAGAAGCCAGGGCTGGGTGAGCATATGCGCCTCCATCAACCACTCACACGATGGCACCCGTGCCTGGCGACTCCTGTCATGCCTGCTACAAGTTCCCCGCGCATCCAACCAGGTGCTGTCCGTGGCCATCTACCTCGGTATCCAGGAAGCGGCCCTAAGTGAGCTCCTGGCTGACCGTTTCGCTGCCAGGAACACCACTCAACTGGCAACCACACCATCGTCTGCTGCCCTTCCATTGCCAGCCTCCTGCCACCATCCAGGGTGGGTGGTTGCGAAAATCCAGGAATTGTGCAACGAGCCAATCAGGATGCATGAACTGGAAGCTGCCCTCAAGGGTTCGAAGCGACGCAGTGCACCAGGAGCTGATGGTATCTCCTTCCAGATGCTCCGCAACTTGGAGGAAGGAGGCCGTCAACAACTCCTGGAGCTCTACAACGATGTCTGGAGCACTAGCGAGCTGCCGGAGACCTGGCGTACAGCAGTGGTTGCTCCGCTGCTGAAACCTCGGAAACCCTCCACGGCCCTCTCTTCGTACAGCCCGGTCTCCCTCACATCTGCTGTCTGCAAAGTGCTGGAGAAGGTGGTCCTGGCAAGGCTTGAATGGGTGGCCGACGAGCTGCACTACTTCCCGGAACAGCAAACGGGCTTCCGACGGCATCGTTGCACGGCGGACTCCATTGCCGACGTCATTGCCACCCTGGAGGACGCCAGGAGCTGTGGGGACGTGGCCATGCTGCTGCTGCTAGACGTGGAGAGCGCCTTCGATGGACTGCCTCACGCGACCATCCTGGCGGCCTTGGATCGTCTCGGCATCAGCGGTTGCCTCCGAGGCTTTGTGAACGCCTTCCTGTCAGGGAGAACCTTCTGCGTCCGTGTTGGAAAGGAGACGAGTCAACCAAGGACCATCACCGCTGGTGTCCCACAGGGCTCTGTGCTCAGCCCCTTCCTTTTCAACATGGTACTTGCGGGACTTCCAGCTTCCCTCCCGGCAGATACCAGGTTCCCCGCCCACTGCTCCCTCTATGCCGATGACGTGGCACTTTGGGTACGGGGACCCAGGCGGTCCATCCCAGGCATCAGGAGATCTCTGCAAGCTGCCTTGGACGCGGCGATCTCCTACCTCGGAAGCATCGGCCTCAAGGTCTCTGCCACCAAGACTGAGGCCCTGCTGATCCACCCGGTTGCCTCGGCCCGGCTCTACGTCAGGCGACTGAGGGTTGGCAACAACAGCCTGCCATGGAAGCTGGTGGTGAAGTACCTGGGTTTCACCATTGACCACCGGCTCACCTGGATCCCGGCTGCTAAGGCCGCTGCAGCCAAGGTGCCACTAGTCCAGGGGGCCATCGGAAAATTGCAGCAACGTGGCCGCGGCTGCTCTACCAAATGGGCGCTGCGGCTGAACCAGGCTGCTGCATCATCCATCCTGCTCTACGCCTTCCCGCTGGTCAACCTGACGCCAGCTAGGAGGTGTCTGCTGGAAGGGCTACACAGGGGTGCGTTGCGCTCCATCCTGGGGCTCCCCAAGAACTCCCCAGTAGCAGCGACCCTTGCAGAGGCTGGCGAGTGGCCTCTGTCGCTACGCATGCTCCAGCGGGCACTCGGGCACATCGACCGCCTCCACCATGCCGCCGATGGAAGGGCCCTGCTGGAACGCCTTCGATGTCAGCCGCACTCTCGGATGGGTGGCCTTTGCCAGCTGTACCACCAGATGATCCTGGATCCACCCGTGCCTGTTGGTCCTCCACCGCCACACCACCGCCCACCTGAGGTCCATCTATCACTGGACGGGGCAACGAAGCGACGCACACCTGCGGCCGCTCTGCAGCAGGAAGCCTCCTGCAAACTACAGGAACAACTGAAGGGGCGGCTCCAGGTGTTCACAGATGGATCCGTGCTGCCAGACGGGACCGCAGCAGGCAGTGCCGGCTGCCTTTCCCTGCAAGCTCCACAGCCGCGGAGCTGGCGGGACTCCATCTGGCTGCAGATCTACTGGCGGAGGACATCCCTGAAGAACCGGTTGCCATTCTCTGCGACAGCAAGGCGGCGCTGCAGACCTTGGCTAACCACCGACGTGCTGGGCTGACCGGAAGCCTCCTGGCGACGAAATTTGAGGCCCTTGCTGCTACCGGAGTGTCCGTCTCCTTCCACTGGCTGCCCTCGCACGTGGGCATAGCTGGCAACGAGGAGGCGGATACACTTGCGAAAGCTCCCCACCTCCCTAGTGTCCCGCTGACCCAGGCAGTGGCGGCGAGGGACTACTCCCAGGCCCGCCTCCAGCGTCCTCGTCTCGATTCACCCTGACCCAAGGGTGGCAAGCGGGCAAGGCCCCAAGCCACTTCCCGAGAAGGGCCTTACGAGGAAAGCCAGGGCCACACTCCTGCGACTGCGGACTGGCTGCATCTGGACAGCAGCCCGCCGACACGCCAAGGGCCTCTGTGCCTCTCCAGCCTGCAGCCACTGCGGGGATCCTGAGACTCTCGAACACCTCCTCTGTGCCTGTCCCGGACTTGCACAGGAACGTTCGAGTGTCATCTCAGCCTACCGGAGGCAGGGACTTCCAGCCACCACACTCCACCACTTGCTGTTCCCGACTCGCCCCCGTCTACCAGCGCTGCAGACTCTGGTGGACTTCATAGATGAGACGGGCATCGCAGCCTATCACTGAGCCCGGGTTGCCCTCCCCCGCCTCCCCTTTCCGCCGGCTTACTTCTGCAGTGCTGAGCGAACCCTGACATCTCTCATTACCTTTCTGTCCTCTTTATTTCCCATCATCCCCTCCCCAAGACGCTGCGCCGTGCTCCCAGTTTGGGCTGCAGAAATAAGCGTCTTTTCCTTACCATAATCACTACCACCACCACCACCTACTTGGCACCGCTCCGACACCTGCGGCGAGGGGAGCGGCACGGAGACACGGACGGACAACGTTACACAGGCTAGTCAAAGAGCTGCTTCGCATCTAAAACAGCAGTGTGCCTACAGTGAGTGGTGATGTCAAGCGGTGTGTTCTAAAGATGCAGGAAAGTGCTGATCGCAAAAACAAAACAACGTGCGTCTGTGTGTTCGTGTCGTATTTTAGGTCTGTGTGAGCCACGACTGCGCACGACTGTGTCACACGAACTAGTGCGCTGTGTCTCCTAGCATGCTCTCTCTTGTGGGCTAGAGCTAGCGAACAGTTTTCTTTCTTTTTGCGGGCCCTACACCGGTGGCCGCTTCTTGTGGTCCGATCGTCTTAAGACCTAGTTTTATGCCACCGATCACTTGCTCTTCTGAATTTCGTAATAGCTTGGTGACGTACAGCAAACACTGTTTCCAGCACCCCGAGCACAATATCGCGGCACGAGCAATTGCAATGTTACAATGTTCATACTTGTAAATAAATGCATGATTAGCTTTATCTATTCGTTTTCTAGTGTATTTGTAATCTGGGTTTGTCTTTATCCTAATAAAACGGGTACAAACGTGAAACGTCTCTAAAACATTCGTCGTGTGAAAATTTCTGTCGCGAAACCGAGGATCGGGTGACGGCGAATAATATATATATATATATATCAAGCTGACGGAGTCGTCTCGGTGGCTGGGGAGTGTGGCCATGGCAACCAACCTCCGTCGCTGATTGGTCACATCACCACCGGCTACTGGCAACGGCCGCCGGACAATTTGAATTGAACTGAATTGAAGTTTATTTGTACTGAAAGTTCTTACAGGAGCGCGAGCAGAAGCTAACGGCTATCAAGCCTGGTCTGGGCACCAAATTGTCCGGCAAGCTCTGCGGCGGGAAAATCTTGCCGTTATTGAGGAGGATCGCCGTCGACAGGCCAGTTCATAACGGGAAACGGCGAACGGCAAGTTGCTTTGCCGGTAGTGTGGCCGTGCCTTTAGTGTCCCCTGCGCCTTCCTCGTGTTCATTGTCTTTATTAGATTCTTTTATATTGTACTGCAGTGAAGTATATTTTTTCGGGCATAGTAAGTAGCACATCTAAGAAGGTTTCCGTAGATTCTTGTAGCCGTCTACGCCCACTGCACGAACCGATGAGGAAATGATAGAACTAATTTTTGGATACGTGTTTTTTTTTTGTGCAGGTATCGACGAGGTCGCGGACGACGGCGTGTACAGCGGACAGCTAATGTTTATAGACAGTGAGGGACTATACGGAGTGTGGCTTCTGCCACGGTGTTTTTATGGAAAGAGCAGGGGTGCCACAACTATCGTGTCCGGCCGACAGTCCTTGCTTTTTAAGTATGCATATAGCTTCCAAGTCATCGTGACCACAAACATGAGAATTCTGTGGGTGCGTATCCTACTTCTAATAAGTGCGCCTTACATACTTATGCTAATAAGTGCGCCTTACATACTTATAAGCGCGCCTTACATACTTACCTTCCAAGACCAAAAGAAGCATTCAGAAGACAAAGATGTGTTTAGGACGAGGCCTAGAATGGGCACTGCAACACTTTTTACGAGTAATCCGCTAGGGGACACCATTTAAGGAGGCGAATTCGAGAAACAGGTTGCCTTTTCTCGAATACGAACCACATGGCACCAAAATTTTTTATATCCATTAAACATCTGCGGAGCTTGAGGGGAATTCTGCCGTCCCAGCGCGTTCACTCCCCTTTCGTTTTGGCGAGCGTGATGGAAGCTACACAGTGGGCAGGGAGCAAAGAAAAACGAAAGTCATAGTTTCGCCGCAAGGGCGAAGCAATGAATGCCATAGCAAGAAACTGTAATGCTATAGGCGATGCGCAAAGCGCCGACGACGCCATCTGCCGCCACTGCTCGGAAGCGTTGGTGGGTCCGAGCGAGCAGTGTTCCCGCGAGCGTGTACGCGAGTGCGCGGATGGATGTGTTTTCATCGTGATGTAACGTCTCTCTCGGGCTTCAGAGGTGCCGAAAAATAACTGCTGCGTTGTCGGCTACTCAGACACACACAAGAAATCGCCACGAACGCACTTATACAGATTTCCGGTGCTATTTCATGAGCGAGAGCGACGGCGGCGGTGGATTGCGGCTGTACGACGCAGAAAGCAAGCAATCGCGCTTTGTTTACACGAGTGTAAAGTCCGAGGACTTCGATGAAGAATAAACCAGGCTTCGAAGTGCGGCGGAAGACAATACGCCTGAAGAGCGCCGAGCAGCGAGACCTTTCGATGCCGTTTTTTTTTTTAAGGAGAAAAACCCAGAACATCACGTGCCACGCGCTCGCGATCCTACTTCGTCTTCTTTCGCGCCCGCTATTTCTCTTTTCTTGTTAACAGCAGTGTTAGAACGATTATTGTGTTTTATTTGTCCATTTATGTCGCTACGTCTTCAGCAAACCCTACTACGTTTACACTTGGTCGCCTCGCCGGCATTGTGGACGCTACAATGCACATGAGGTTGTTAGTACTGATAAGACGCGATGCCTAGGCTCTCTTGAAAAACGAATGGCGCGAAGCGCAATGTCAGAGAATGTGGGGCAGGTGACGGCTCCTTTACAAAAGCGCCGTGGAATCACACGTGTGCTGCACGAAATCGTCTGCATTCTACCTATTGATGGCACTGGAATGCGATCACCGGTGCAGAATGTTCGCTGTGCGCTCGCCTCAAGTTGCATGTTGGCTGTAAAACATGGCACCTGTGCATATTTAAGACTTTGACGATCGCGTAGAATGTAACGCCATTTTGCAACACTTGGTAATAGCTTGCAAAAAACCTAGCAAATACGTAGCCAAGCTGCTACGACAAGCTAGGTGACCACCAGCTCCGCAGTGACTCAGTCTCGCGCCACTAGCGCAAGCTGCCGAGATATATATTCACAAGCCCCGCCACAGTGGTCTAGTGGCTATGGTACTCGGCTGCTGATCCGAGGGTCGCGGGATCGAATCCCGGCCGCGGCGGCTGCATTTCGATGGAGGCGAAATGTTGAGGCCCGTGTACTGTGCGATGTCAGCGCACGTAAAAGAACCCCAGGTGGTCGAAATTTCCGGAGCCCTCCACTACGGCGTCTCTCATAATCAGAGCTGGTTTTGGGACGTTAAACCCCGCAAAACAAAACAATATATTCACAAGTTTATCGTGCTGGTTTCAGTTTTACCAACGCTGACCCTTCGCGTGGCCGCACCCGTGAAATCCATGCGCCGGTGCGACAGCGATCCCTCAAAATCTACTATATAAACACATGGCAAGTAAACGAGGCTACTGTGTCGAGAAAAAAAACGTTGGTTCACGCGTCAACGCATGCAGGCATTAGTGATCGGGACGTTATAAAGAAAGCGGTGCGATGAGCTCCACTTCGTAGGGAAGCTTGTTGACGCTTGTCTGTGGTAAACACTTGGCGCGTATGGTGACATTGTCGTCCCACACAGCTGTGACATCGGACACATGTCCACTATTATAATGTGCAGCTCCTTTGCACACACTATCGCCGCAAAAGTAATTATCTGGGACACGCACAAACGGCAAATCGCACGCGCGCACTTCCGCGATGCTTGCAGTGAAATGAGGCGTCTGCTACGCGACCCACCACCGGTTCCAACGGCCGCCGCTACGCGGCTTTCAGTGGCGCCCCTATAGGCGCTGCGCATGGCGTATACGAAGTGAGGCTCGCAGCTTCAGGAGCAATATTAATTGTAGCAAACATGCACTCGCTATGTGAGCGCCTCCCGTGGGCAGCGCGTGCTGGTTTGAACGGCTTTTAAGTGCGAATGCGCTTCTTAAGCGACCCCGAAAACTCCGCCGGCATCCGCGCTCATCCTCCTCTCCCCTAGCAATGGCGCGAGGAGCGGAGAGGAGCGTCTGTAGCAACGGCGCAGCGACGTCACGCCCCACGTGACTGTGCGCGCTCCGCCCTCCGCTCCGTGGCTGCGCGCGCCCCGCGCCGGCTCCGCACCGCTCTCCGCGCCGTGACGTCACGGCGCGTTGTGCAGCTGGCGCCTCCGCGCCGTGGCTGCGCGCGCCGCGCCGGCTCCTCGCACCCTCTCCGCGCAGCTGGTATGCCTCTCCCCCCGTTAGGTTTGCACTCACCCTCGGCCGCCGAATAGGTGCTGATCTGTAGTGACGTGTGTAGTGTGTATATGTGTGTGTGTGTGTGTGTGTGACGCACTCGCGAGGTGCATTAATGCATCATACGAAAAGCGTGAAGTGTAAAATAAATAAATAATACTTCATATATAAATGTGTGTGTGTGTGTACAAATGCATCATGACAACAACACTTTAAATCATTAATTACACTTAATCATCATCATCAGTAAAAGTGCTTTGCACTTAAAAACGGCCAGACCTCCGTGGGTCGGCTGGCGCGTGCTCTCTCGCTGCCGTCTCCTTCGCTCGCCTCTGCAGTTTAGTCGCACGCGCCCCCTCATAGCATAACCCCGTGCTTCGCACTTCCTCATACTCCCCTTCGGGGAAATGCGGGTATTTTATAAGTTGCGTGTCACGAAGCCAGACATACAAAGCTAGGGGAGGCCGCTAAATGAACAAACAGAAGATGAGCGCGAACTATCAAGTGAAGCACGCACGAAACGAATGCACAGATATACACCGAACAAGCGCGAATAAGCTGTCACAATGGATACTCTCAGTTTGAACAGCGCTCCTGTTGCAAAGGCGGCCGCCCGCGACGCTCCTCGCGCCATCTCGCTCGTAATGAAGAAACGCTTATAAGCGCCTGCCGTCTCTGAGTCCTGCCAGCTGTAAAGCGTGTGTATGTAAGGCTCGCCGTTAGCTACCTGAAGGATCTGCTCTTTGTGGCGTAGTGGGTAGCGCCACGCGCTGCGGAGCGAGAGGTTCCTGGTTTGATACCGCGCTTCGGAAGCATCTATCTGAATTATTTTAAATGCGAAGCATTTCTTAGCGAACTTAGGCGAGTTTGAGCGTATCTATCTAGCTATCTATCTAGCCGCCTACGATTTTGTGCTCTCCTGGCCGTTTCGCTAATCGGATGTTTACGAAAATTGGTATGCCACATCATGACTACATGACGAACATAAATGACAGGTCATAACATGAAAATCATGACATGCGTGTCATGAGCGGCATGATTTACATGTCAGTCTTGGTGCTCCCCTGGTTGTCTCGTTAATGGGATATGTACAAAAATTGGTATGCCACAATATGACTGCATGGGGAATATAAATGACAGGTCATAACATGAAAATCATGACAGACATGTCATGAGCGACATGATTTACATGCCACGCGTTTCGTTAATGGGAAGTATACGCAAATTGGCATGCCACAACATGACTGCATCACAAACATAAATGACAGGTCATAACACGAAAATCATGACATCCATGTCATGAGTGACATGATTTACATGCGGCGGTCTTGGTGCTCTCCTGGCCGTTTCGTCAATGGGATGTATACGAAAATTGGTATGCCACAACATGACTGCATCGCGGACATGACTGACAGGTCACAACATGAAAATCATAATGTGCATGTCATGGTCGACATGATATACATGCCACGCGTTTCGTTAACGGGATGTATACGAAAATTGGCATGCCACATGATGACTGCATCACCAATGTAAATGAGAGCTCATAACATGAAAATCATGACATGCATGTCATGAGTGACATGATCTACATGCCACGGTCTTGGTGCTCCCATGGCCGTTTCCTTAGTGGGATGTGCAGGAAAATTGGTATGCAACAATATGACTGCATGACGAACATAAATGACAGGTCATAACATGAAAAGCATAACATGCATGTCATGGCCGGGATGATTTACATGCCAGGCGTTTCGCTAAAGGAACGTATACCAAAATTGCTATGGCTCAACACGACGACGTAAATGACAGGTCATAACATTATAATCATGACATGCGTGTCATGACCGGCATGATTTACATACCGTGGTCCTGGCGCTATACTGCCGTTTCGTTAATGGGATGTATGGGCTCCGTCTACTGACCAGAGGGCGCTACGTAGCTCTCGTCGGACGGCTTAGGCTGTGTTCCAATTCTGGACAGCATCGTAGACAGCCTACTTTGACAGCTTCGAGGACAGCTTCGCGTCCTTGCCGTCCGAGTAATGGAACGCGCCCGGATGACGGATGGATGGATGCTATGAGCTTCCCCTATGTAACGGGGCGGTGACATGTGCGCCACCAGGCTCGTAAGAAGATTTAAAAACTTTTTTTTTCCTCTCTTTGAATTTTCCTCATGCCTTTTAAATTTACTTCAATCAAATCGATCATGCCATATCGAAAATGGAATGGACGTATGCACGACGAGACGCCATCTCGCGTCGACAAAAGAAAGCTAAAAAAAACGCCACAATTTTCGTTCATTTTGCTTATTTCGTGTTCCAATCTACGAAAAACTCAATGCAGCTCTCATAAGTCGCGTAAGAAAGTGCCTACTTGCGAGCAGACGACCACCCCGACGAGGTTCGTGGATATTCAAGCAATCCTCGCAGCCGCCATCTTGTTTGGACAGCAAAGTAGCCTGCATCGTTTTTGTCTTCGTATGCCGTCTTCGCGAAGCTGTCTATTTTGCCGTCTACGTGAGAAATGGAATGGGACTTAAGATGGCCGCTGTTACGTAGCCGTCTATTTAGCCGTCTACCGTGAGTATTGGAACACACCCTTAGTATCGCTCACATTGCGCCGCTTGGGTCGCACGTATGAGACGCGCGCGCACGGTGGAAACCGAGGCGACAGTGACGCGCGCGTTTCGTCGCTGCTTTCCGGGCGCGCTGCGAACCACACGAACGCTCGCGGCGTCGCCCTTTGGAACGGTTTCCCGCAGGTTTGGAGTGCGCGTCTCAAAAGAAATAAAACGAAAGACGGTGGGACGCGCGGTCGCTGCTGCTATAGAGTTGGAGACGCGCATCGCGTTCGCGTATTTTCCTGTCACAGTCTGCCCACTTTTGCTTCTTCTCTCCGCCAGGCAGGGCATTCTGGCACTAATGTCGCACATGGAAAACTCAACTGCACGGAGCCTATACGGAAATTGGTTTGGCACAACATGACTGCATGACGATCATAAATGACAAGTCATTACATCAAAATCGTGACATGCATGTCATTAGCGGCATGATCTACATGCCACTCGTTTCCTTAAAGCGATGTATACCAAAATTGCTATGGCATAACACGACTGCATGACGAACGTAAATGACAAGTCATAACGTTAGAATCATGACATGCGTGTATGAGCGGCATGGTTTACATGCCACAGCCTTGGTGCTCTTGCGGCCGTTTCGTTAACTTCATATGTACAAAACTCGGTATAGCGAGACAACAATGCAAATCCATTTTACGTTCCTTATGCGTGCTTCGCATTTCCTTGATTCCCACTGCACGTGGGATCTGCCAATTTTTTCTTTGGGACTTTTATATATATATACATACTTATACATATACGGTTCATGACGCCGGCGACGGGGACGGCAAGAACCAGCCGAGACTGTCCATATAATTGCTATCGCAATAAAAGGGGCGACAAGAAGCAAGCTAGCGCTTGGACACGAACACTTTCTTTTCTCTTTGGGTGACGTGGAGCTCCGCCCTAAACATCCGCGATAACTGCATAGTGGAATCAACCGATCGCACTCCCATTTCGTATTCCCTACCAGTTATGACGTATTTTACTGAATGAAGGACGGTCGCTTTCCTAGATGTATATTGAAACCGAACTGCGAGTGCGCTGCTGCACGTGTAGAGTGCAATAAAATTCTGCTGTCATGTTCACAGGAGCCCTCACGATTTATCGGCTTTGTTTTCTTACCAGGTGCAATAAGTGTTGCGGGGCCCGTCGAAGAATAAAAAAAAAATGTGGTTGATCCCTCTGTCATAGGAATCGTTATAACACGAAAGTGAAACCTGCCTTCGCACATAAGCGGCAATCTTGCTAATCGAGTGGCGGGAGATGCGTTCGACACTTTGGACATGTGAACCCCTTGCATGTACACATCAGGGGGACCTCGACACTGCAATCTTCGATAGTTGCACACAAGCGAAAGTTATCGAACGACACATTTCTCCAGAGACAATGCATTGAACGTGCCAGCGCCCTGCGCAAACTTGCCAGAAACCAAGAGCGTTCGCCAACAGTGAAACCTTGGAAGCGAAACCGAAGTGCTTGTCAGTGGATCGTTTTGTAAACACACACTTAGCTTTGCGAAAAGTGCGTCCTTTGCTTGTCGACGGTCGTCTTTGCGTTCACAACGCAATGACGACCGTCGACAACGTAAGGCGCTTCACAACGCAATTGGCTATCATATGCGTCGCACAAGACAAATTATGCAGCGGTCGTGGCTGAAGCAACGCGCCGGCAGGGCGCCGAAGCCTGCGCGGCGATAGAGGTGTCGAAACTATTGAAACGCTAACTGCCCGCGCGCATATTGACGCGATAATTTACGACTTTGTTCCATCGTTCCTAGGTGGCGGTACTACCGCTGAGAACAAAGAGTGCAGTGAAACGGGGGTGATGTTTTAATTTAGGGGCAATATTGTGCGCTAGATACGTTTGCTTTAACCGAAAATCATTCAGATGCAAGTTGTAAAGCGGTCTGCTACACATATAAGGCCCGTCTTTTCCTCAGCATTGCGAATCCGTCGGTGGCGTAATTAATATATGCGTGTGCGTATTTCATTCTTTCTGTACATTTTTGAACAAGGCAATAAAAAAGAAAACTTGTCGGTGGCGTGGTCGGTAGCGCTTCCGGCTCCCACCGCCACACCCCCCCAGGTTGTAGGTTCGAATCGCAGCGGGTGGTACTTTTCAATCTGAAATGCGCGTTTATTTTTCAGACATCCACTTCCGTTACGGAAGTACGTCACAGATTTCTTGGTGGATCCCGGCCTAAAATACTTTCGTGTTAAAATGAATTAAGACAACATTGGTTAATTAGGGTGTGTAGGGAAATAGCACGGTTCAGAAAAGAATGTTCGCGAAATACGGCTGTTCAGTCGTACTAATTGTGTGTTGCGAAATGTATAATGTTGCTACGTAGATGCATTCGCCCATGTTATTGCTGAGAGTTGGCTATACCGGGGGCGCTTAACAGTCGGAGTAATACAACGCCTTTCTGCGCTTCGCTCTTGAGCGATGTTTTAACGCCCCGGGCATTAGGATCTTGCTTAACATATTTTTGACGGGCTGCTTCGTGCGCCTCTCAGTTGAAGAAGCAGCGCCAGTACACGTGCAAGATAAAACATGCCGCCTTGTCGATCTTTCGCAAGTGTCCTGATGTGTCCCTGAAAAGGAGCCGACGAAGTTCTCTCCAGCGCTTTTTGTGTGTCGTTTTTACGTGCGTGCGCGCAGCTGCTACACTTTGTTGGCAGCTTGCCTCTCAGCAAAACTCGCACGTGATCTGTATCAAGGCGCTTAAATAAAACAAGTGCCGCAAGCGCCAGCAAGACGAGCGTTGGGGATATGACATACATGAACGCAACTTTTCAAAAGGAGCATCTTCTGAAAGCCGGCCGTCCTGCCAGCTGCTTCAGCGCCCCTTTAAGTGCGAAATCTGTTGTGTTGCAAGTAATCACCGGCATCGTCAGTCCGCCTTCTGTGCAGTGCAGGGTTAGAGCCCTTCCCGACAATTTCGAACCCATCTTGTCCTTTTTCTTGGTATCCATCTTGTCGACCATTAGCTATCGGTCATTCTCATCGAGCAGGTCGCCCAGCTAATTTTGTTTTCTTAAACGGGGTCACATAATGCTTGTCTTGCCATCACGTTATTTTTTGTACGGTTTGCGTGAAACAAACGACGAACAGCTAAAAAAATGTGTATTCGTACAGAGACACACGGTCGGAAGTTATAGTCAAACTACAAGGAGGGCATTACCTGCGTGGAATTAGACTTTCAGGGTCACATGACGTCCTTACGATGGGCCGCCATGGATCGAGTTCGGAGCGCGTACCTCAAAGAGTGCCAGCGTTGTCAACCAACCAGCGAGTTCAATTACCGCTTGAACAGTCATGGCGACAACTACAAGCCCATGTCGTTGGTAGAACCGTGCTAATGATTTTGCGCGAATAAAATAAGAAATTTCGTGATATTGTGGCTTTCAGCTGTGCTAAATGTATTTCCTGCAGGGTGTCTAACCGAAAATAATGCGGGTTAGACTTATGATTTGGATTCAGTGCGCACAATTTCGCTGTGGTTTGGAGAAATCAAACTTTGAAGCTGTTCGCGAACCATTTCGCAACACTGAACAGCTTCAAGAACCGGTTAGGCGCAGTAAACTTCGTTTAACTTTGACAGCAATGTTTACGCTTTCCTGGAGCACTCCAAGCTGCGCCTTTCAATTGACGGCATTCAGAAGTGCACCAGGACGAATTCACACAAAAACAAAACTTAAAAGAAAGCATGTCGCACTGGGGTTGTCCATCATAGAAAATTCAGGGAAATACCGTAGAAAACTAGGAATTTAAGGCGGTCGGACGATGGCGAGGATTTTGAAGGCTTTATAACCTGATCCTACAGAATTTGGATTTTGTATATTTCCGTTTAAACCCGTCTTCGTTTTCGATCCTGTGCGCCACTGCACGCGTGGTACATGTGCAAGTTAGTTTTTTTTAACTATGGAAAGGCCAGCTGACACATCGGAGACAGCTAGCCATGTCTTCACATAACTCAGAGACAGAGAAACTTAGAAAAGATAACTAAGGAAGTCATAAAGAATGCGCTCGGCAATGTTATGAGCTCTGCCTTACAGGGCAAGCTTTTGACGTCCACGGACAGGTCTGTACACGAGCCCTCTTTCGCACTTTTCTTTCTATTACAAGTCATGAAGAAATCGTGTAAGACAGTGGGAATTTATACGAATTATCGAGTGGCTAAATTCTTGAAAGGCGTCAGATAACAGTTAGAGAAAAACAATAATTCAATATCAAGCAACACGAAATAAAATGTGACGTTTCTTAGCCCCACAATAAATGCCCTACATAATTTGATACATGTTCACCTCAACAGGATTGCATCCGGAGATTCACGTTGAAATTGTCAGAGAAAAGGGGGCAGTTATTCGTCGTAACTATGTCTGCTGGGGAATACATACCGTTTAGCAGACTCGCAATTATGAGTAAATACAAGCATACAGAGAATACCGACAGAATAATTGGCTTTGTCTAAACAGAAACAGTAAGTTTATCGATTGCATAAAAAGGGGACTTGCTTGATCACAAGCTCTTTAAAGGCTGTGCTCAGATATTGCTGAGTTACGCAGCAAAACGAGCATCTCAGACGGCCGGTTGGCCTTGTTAGTGCATATACATTCAGCGCTTGCCAATGCGAGCATCGCTGCTTGCACTGTGTATTTTAGCAAGCTTATTAGAGAATCGCCTTCTTAGCTATGCAGAAGTTCCAAGTTGTGGTGAAAACAAGGTACGTTTTCGTGCTCTACTGGATGCACAGCATTACGTTAACTATCGCAGGCGACTGCGAAGAGGAAAGACAAGTGGTCGGGATTCGCTTAAGGAAAGAAAGCTGTTATCTGTAGGACTTGCCATAATCACGGCTCAGAGTCATGGGGGAATTGGTAATCGAAGACTGGAAAAGCGAGGCGTGCCGTACTGGAGGCTTCGGAAATTTTGACTGCCTAGGGCTATTTAGCATGCATTGGCATTGGAGATGTCCACGGCCCTTGGCATTTCGCCTCCATAGAAATGTTACCACGCGGCCCGGTTTTCACTCGTTTATTTCGGCTACGCATGCGAGCGCAACTAGACCATCGCATCTGAAAAAGAAAGGACGATCGTAAGTACAAAATGAGTCAAGTAAGGAAACCGATAAAAGCCAACAGAGGGAAAGGCTCGAATCAATCGCAGCGACGAGGCACTGCTAGCAGATCGCGGAACCGTAGCAACATGAACCGCTGCGTTGTGAACCGAAAACCGATATCTTTCTTTTTCGGTTCAGGTTCGGTTCGTGTTCAAGGACGCTCCGAGAATATTGCTTTCGGCTCGGGTTCAGGTCGACATCCTGATTTCCTGCGTTCATGCTACCATCAACATCGATAGAAAATTGGCCAGCCACCCCTGCCTGCTTTCTGTTCCACACAGCTCTCTTTCTGTTTCATTATGCTACAGTTCTCCGTCTATCGCAATATTTATTTATTTTTATTTATAAATACTGCGATCTTTCATTTGAAAGATCGTGGCAGGGTGGGAAAATGTTCGAAAATATGTACATATATTCAAAGGAACAATCAACGTGCAATAACTAAGTACGATGTGAATATACAGGGCTAAGGTTCAAAAACGCTATTTCAGTAAATTCGTAGAGTAACACAATACAGAGTAACATAATACTCAGTAACGTAAATACGCATAATACATGTTACAGACGAACACAATAATTACAATAAAGCAAATAATACAATACATTACAATAAAGCAAATAATACAATACAATAACTAGTGATGGTTTAGGTGAGGCTGTTTTGAAACAATGACAGTGTGTTATGTAAAACGACATCATTTGCAAGGCTATTCCAGTCATTAATAGTTCTAGGGAAGAATGAATACTTGTAGCAGTTAATCCGTGAAGTTAAAGGGGTTATCATTTTACTGTGTCGCTTGCGAGTGGCGTAACCGGAAGAGTACTGAAGGATGCCTGTTGTGTCAACATTTAAATGGCCATTTATTATTTGAAAGAAAAACTTAAGTCGGCAAATGCGGTTTCTGTCCACAACGGATTGGAGGCCACTTTTTATCAATAGCTCGGATACCGATGTTCTACCGTAGGAGTTATAAATAAAACGTAAGCCTTTCTTTTGCACTTTTTCTAGTTGATTAACATTCCGTTTAGTGAATGGATCCCATATTATCACAGCATATTCCAACATTGGACAAATGAGTGTTTTGTATGCTAGCATGCGTACTGACGGGGTAGAATACTTTAAGGATCGTTTTAGGAAAAAGAGTTTACGTAGACAGTTACCTGTAGTTATGTCAATGTGTTTGTTCCACTTGAGATCATTAGTTATCCATAATCCAAGGTATTTGTATTCTGCAACTTCTTTTAGCTTGACGCTATTTGTGCCGTACTGATAACATAAAGGATTTTTCTTTAGTGTGATTTTCATATAAACTGTTTTGTTGTAATTAATTGCCATTTGCCATTCTTGGCACCAAGAAACGACCTTGTGAAATTGATTATTGAGCCTTATCTGATCCCCAGCAGATGATACTTACGTGTATAACACACAATCATCAGCATAAAGCTTTACATTAACAGAAAGGCCATTGGTTATATCATTTATATATAAAATAAATAAAAGAGGTCCGAGGACCGAGCCCTGAGGTACGCCGGAATCTACAGGAAGTTTGCTAGAGCAGCTGTCATTAAGTGAAACAAATTGTTGTCTGTTTTCAAGGTACGCTCGTATCCATGCTATCAGTTTCGAATTTTTCAAGATGTATTGCAATTTATGAAGTAATTTTGTATGCGAAACTTTATCAAAAGCCTTTTGAAAGTCCATAAAAATGGCATCTAGCTGTTCACCTTCATTTAGTGCGGCAGAAAAATCGTGGATGGTTTCAACCAGCTGTGTAGTGGTTGAATAGCCACGTCGAAACCCATGCTGCGCTCTTGTAATTACTTTGTGTTCCTCAAGAAATGTAACAATGTGTTTGTGAATTATGTGCTCTAGAATTTTACAAGCTGTTGAGGTTAACGAAACTGGTCGATAATTTTTTATTTGAGTTTTGTCACCTGCTTTGTGTAGGGGCTTTATTCGGGCAACCTTCCAGTCCTCAGGGAGCACACCTTCGTTCAGAGACCTAGTATACAACACACACAAATATTTTGCACACCACTCTGCGTACCGTTTTAAGAAGGCATTCGGTATCTCATCTGGTCCAACAGATTTTTTAACATCCAGATTTAACAGTAAATTAAAGATACCCTCTTCGGAAATGGTGACATCTGATATTGGTGGTAGGTTTGCATCGAAGGGTGGGAGATGATTATTATCTTTTGTATAGACACTGTTGAAATAGTTATTAAAGGCCGTACAGGCAGCTTTTTCGTCGCTCTCAAGTTTTCCATCTAAAAGAAATACATCGGTAGAATACGTGCCTGGAGTGACCTCTTTCCAAAATTTTCTTGGACACGTCTTAATAAATGATGGTAATTTTTCGTTAAAATATTTTTCTTTGTCACGAAAAGACTTTTCTTTAATTTCTTCACGTATATTGCAAATAATTGCTTTTAAATCAGGACTTTTAGCCTTGTTCGACCTTTTTTTAACCGTTTCAACTTTCGCTTCAGTTGTAGCGTCTCTCTTGTTATCCAGGGATTGTGATTTTCGGCTTTCTTTGTAATTAAAGGGATGAAACGCTGCACACAATCTTCAATTATTCTCTTAAAACAAAGCCACAATTCTTCAACGCTACGATTGCCTGCATTGAAATGATCATATTCAAGGGCCAGTACATCAATTATAGATTCATCATCTGCTTTTGAAAAATTGGGAAACCTTTTCACCGTCGTCTGCTGATTAAGTGCAACTCCCTTTAGTGCCAGCACCACAGCCTTGTGATCCGATATGCCGTTTATGACGCTGCACGACATGCTTTCTTTTATATTGCCACTCACAAGATATATATCTAGGATAGATTTTGTCCCCTGATCTATTCTAGTAGGGTCGGTAACTATTTGCGTCAAGTCATATTGAAACATGATATCAGATATTTCAGTATCCGCAGCTTGAAATGGGTCTGATGAAAATGTTTCCCAATTCATGTTTGGCATATTAAAATCTCCCGCTATGATTAATTTATCTTCGGTTTTTACGTGACAATGAAGGTAATCCTTAAGCTTTGCGATAACATCGAGGGAAGCATTGGGTGGCCTGTAAACGACACCAAGAAGATATCTAATATTGCCATTGTACACTTTACAGAAGATGCTTTCTATGTCTTGAACGTCTGGCATTTTTACAACACGTGTTGTATTCCTAAAAAGAACAGCAACGCCCCCTGCCCTCCCATCTCGATCCTTACGGTACACTCTGTAATTTTTCGGTACAAACTCACTATCAAAAACATCATCTCGTAGCCATGTCTCAGTTAGTAACACAATATCTGGGTCATGCGCTAAAAGCATGCCTTCCAATTTCTCAGCCTTATTAACAATACTGCGGCAATTCACATTTAGCATCACTAAACATCGTTCATCTAGTTTCCCCGAGCCTTAATTTGGTTAGATAACTTATATCTCTTATTCTTATCATCATCCCAACAAAAAATCTTTCCATCAATGCTTATTTTGTCATGAACTAACTTCACTTTAGATCCATTTGTGCGCTCACGCGACGAACTTTGCCACAATTTTTTTCGGATATCACGAACACGAGCGGAAAAGTCTTCACTAATCGACAGCTCGGTGCCCTTCAGCTTGGAACACCTCTGTAGAATAGCTACCTTGTCCCGGTAATCGAGTATTTTTATAATTACTGGGCGTTCTTTGCCATTCTTTTTTCCCAATCTGTGACATCTTTCTATGCCACTGACATTCACTCCCAGCTTTCCTTCAAATAAGTCCGTTTTTATTATTTCAGTAAGTTCAGCAGTCGTTTCATTAGCTTCTTCCCTCAGGCCAAAAACAATCAAGTTATTTCGTCGACTTCTGTTCTCTAACTCGTCAATTTTCTTGACCGCAAATTCCAAATCTTTCTCAAGTTGTGTTGCTCTTTGCTTTAAATCGTTTACATCTGTTTTCAGTTCAATCAAAGGTTTTGTCTGCATTTCGACAGAACTCATCCTTTCAGTCAAGCTAGCAACTTCTTTTTCGATTTTTTCTTGTTTTGATAAGACACTGTTCATCAGATCAGTCATGTTTTTTTGTCCTGAAAGAAGCTGCTGCAGTATTTCTTTATCCGAAGGGCCAGGGTTTGCCTCAATATCCCCGCAAACTAACAAATCCACACCAAAAATACAAACACATGAGAAAAAGCTACAAAGTGGGCGTGGCAGCAACACTAAAAAGCGGTTATCACTGCGGTAACATGGCGCAGGCAAGTAGGAACTAACCTGCACCACAAAGACGAATGGTTTGGTGAGCATTTCGCCCGGAGTGCCGCTGCCTGGCCCACTGAAGTTCGACGGAGGTACGCAGCTTCTTATAGCCTTTGGAATGTCCGAGGCCGCTGACGTCACCGATGTTGGCGCATGCGTCGGAGTCGGGACAAAGGGAAGGATGGCTTCTTCGATAAGACAACGGTGACCACGCAGTCGAATCTCGATGCCGTGATGATCCTTCCAGTCATGTGACGGGTCTGTCAAAACAGAGGCATATTCAGCAGCTTGCGTTCCGAAAACGGCAGCCACAACCTGCACCACAAAGACGAATGGTTTGGTGAGCATTTCGCCCGGAGTGCCGCTGCCTGGCCCACTCCGGTTATATGTCCGGTTCGTGACTACCTCTCGAATTTCTTAGCAATTGCGCTGGTGCCTACATCATGTATGTCAAAATGCAGTGCGTAAGGGTCGTCGGAATGAGTCGGAGAACACGGTATGCCAAGATGGTCAAGTAGGCGCCGGAAAAGACGCGCAGCCACGTTGTGAACAGGTGGGGATGTATTGTACAGCTGGTTTGGCGCCCACACCCCCTCCCCCGCAGCGTGATGGGCAGCAAGCGTACCCAATGTATTGTTCACGGTTGTCCTTTGTTAGTGCGGCGTCGGAGTTTCGATCGCCGTTTGTGATTGGCTGTGAGGGGTTCAGGGGCGGAGCAACCGGTGTATATAAGGTGGCCCCTTTTCCCTGGCTGGAGAGACTAGAACCAAGACTGGAAGCGGAGGTTGGAAAGGCTGAAAGTAAGCAGTAGGTTGGAGGGTAGCCCGAAGGTTGGCGAGGACAGAGTGGTTAGTGCTAGAGAGGACATCTAGCACGAGTCCGGGTGGTGGTTACGGTCGCAGGAGCAGTGCGATGCACTGGGGTCGGCTCTGCCGAATGGAAGCGATCGTTCCACCAAGGTCCTCCCAACCGGGGTTCGGGCGCGGATAGTACTAGAGGGGACACCTAGTACGAGTCCGGGCGGTGGTTGAGGTCGCTGGAAAGGTGCTATGCACTGGTCGGCTCTGCCGAATTGGAGCGACGGTCCCACCGCGATGCCTTACCAACCGATGGCTTCACCTAGGTCCTACCAACCGAAGCTAAGTCATCTATGTGTATGTCAACATGTATGTACTATCTGTCTGGTATATAAAGTCTCGAGTTGTGTTTGTGTGAAAGGCCGGTCTCTATCTTTCAAGTCGACAACGCGACGGCGGGCAGGTAACAGGAAGGCTTCCGTCCATCCTTCTTTGCAGCAGCAATGCTAGCTGGAGGAGCTTGGCTCAAAAACGAACAGAAGCAGGAAGGAGAAGGTGGGAAGAGAGGACAAGTTCCTCACCACGACAAGGTCAACACCTTCTCTACTCCACAATTTCTCTTCGTGTGAAAATTTACTCAGTGGTTGCACACCTCCTGTTCTAGGGCACTTGCATGTTACAGGCCACGACATCTACGCGAACCTGTCGGTCTTCTTCGAGGAATTTTTGTTATATTAGTAGGTGCCTTAGGAATACGCAAAATCGGTGTAGTCACGTATGTACACATTCTAGGGTCTGGCTGCCAATCACAGGCTCTCGTGGTTCTGGCTGTCCTCCAACATTTGTCTTTCTTTTGTACGTGTTGATCGTTAAATCAGATTTACGTTTTTTGTGCTCACGTTTTCATGTGTTTCAGCTCTTCATTACTAGTGTAGGGTACGACGCAAGCTGCGAGGTGTAATTCGCTTACATTCACCAATATTCGTTATTGCTAATTCTTCACAATCTATTCGTTCAATCCTTCGAAATATTGCTGTCGTCCAGCCATACAGTTCGACTACATGTTTTTTCTTCCAAACATGCAGTCAATTATAGCACACATATTTTATCCCCTTCCTTCCCCAAAATTTTTGATCGCTATTCCCCTTTTTCTGGAGGAGCAGGATACCCGCGGGATCTTTGTAGATGGGGGCCCATGGCGTTCCCACGTGTGTTGCAGTTATTTTGACATTGCGTCACTGCTTAGGCAACACAATTATGAAATCATTCACACCGTAAATAAAGCGAAGCACCATGCGCTAAGGCAGCTATGGGCTTATTTCTGTCGCCTTGTTCCTTACCACTGCTGTTCCTCCTCAACTCTATCTGCTGCGGAGTGCGCGCTAGCGATGACAGCGCCTCCCGCGTCAGCCGCTCTGCCGAGCCCTCCGTAGAGACATGGCGCCCCGATATCCTCACTGAGGTCGCCCGCCTCGGCAGTGCTAGCCTCTGTAATAGAGTACAGTGTTCTAGAATATTATAGTGCGCTCACAGAGCTGCGGAGGGTGTCCCACATCGTGTCGCCGCCGACAGGTGGCGCTGTTCGCAGCTGTTCGGCCCGGCTACCGCCCCGTTATAAAGGGGACGCTCCTAATATCCATCCATCCTGCCGACCTGCTCTCCGGCGCGTCGCGGTAATGCGGCTATTTTGACCCGCATGTAGCATTGAAGCTTGTGCAACACATGAAAGATTTTTAAATGCAGCTTCGCTTTGTGTGTGACATAGATTACTATCACTGAGGCTATTTCACGTAGGGTTGCCGATGTCTTCTACGCGTCACGGACGAGCGATCCTTGCAGCCACCCAGAAGGCACGAGTTTGAACCGAACACCCAAGTATTTTCTCTCCTGCTATATTAGCGGTCTCCTGCTTACTGTAGCGGCCTTGCCGATAGAGCTAAGCTCTACGTGTCCCTTTGAAGCTAAATCATGCCTCGTTTTTTTTGGTTTTTTTTTTTGTTATCTCATCGCGAATATGAGACGGCTGTAATGGGACTGTGAGTTGTTCTAAATCAAACGTTTGAAAGTCACCTAGACACCACTACTTCACGACTTGAGGTGGTCATGTATTAGATTTTATTTAATTCGATACCGAAAACACCCAGAGGGCCCTTGGTGGGGATCGTACAATTGGAGGATACAAATGTACACAGACACCATCGAAATAACTCAGCAGTAAAACACTATATCAAACATCTGTGCATAAACCACTAGTGGTGAATTCCAATGGCAGATTCGGAGTGGCCGGCGAACTCTGCGACGGAGCACTCCACTCCGGCGGAGGGCAACCAAAGGAAATCTGCCAATGGAACACAGACACTCCCTCCGGAGCAAATGGTAGGAGGCGCTAGCGCACATCTGCTTCCGGAAGCGCCCTGTTGGGGCACTAATGCCCGGGGGTCGCCAGCGCCATCTGTCTTGGGGACCGGGAAGTGGCGGGTGTCCTTGCCGCTGGGCGGTGGCGGTGGAGACGCCGTCTTCTTCCCGTGCGGTGATGTTACCGATGGGGCAGGAGGTGACGTTGGTTTGGGATCGGCGTTGTGCACACCACGCGGCGCTCCTCCATTGGCTCCCGAAGTGCGACGACTTGGGGACTGGTTAGGTTGCCGGGCCGGTGGGGGCTTAGGGCGTTTGGCTTTGGGGCCAGACACCTTGAGCTGGCGAAATTTTCCCTTGCAGTCGCGTGAGTTGATTGCGTGGGCTTGGCCACAGACTGCACAGGACGGAATGCATTCGTGCGGCGCCTTCACTCCGTCGGTTGTCGGCACCGTTAAGCCACAAAGGCCACATTTGTCGTTGTCCGGGCTGGGGCATATGTCCGTCCGGTGGCCCACAGTGCCACACCGCACGCAGGCCGGGATGGTTCTCTTGTACGCACGCATAAGGGTCACCTCCGAGTTGTAATGCACAAATCGCGGCACCACTTTACCCACAAAGGTGAGCGCCGCGACATTTGAATTGCCAAGCTTGCGGATATCGGCAAGCTGTCCAGCACGCCACTGGATCTTGTTTTGGAGAGACTCACTGGTCTCGTGGTTGGCCACGTTGATAACGCCCCGGCACACATCACCAGTAAGTTTTAAGTGACCGTGCATAGGGAGCCGGCCCTTTGATGAGTCAAGTTGAAAGTCACGCAGAAGCTTGTCCGCGACGTGAGGGTCTCGGGTGCCTGCAACAATGAGGTTTTGCTCCCATGTGGGGAGCAAGCTGAGCAATGCGGCGGCCTGAGTGCCCAGGTAGGCCGCGAACGCTGCTCCCAGCTCGCCATGTTGGTAGACATCCTTGAGAGCGACGGTCACCCGGGGCTTCAGGATGATGACAAAGTCTTCGGGGTGAAGCCGCGGAAGCGGCTTTGGTTTCCACACTGGTCCAGGCTTACGCGCGGACCCGCCGTGAAGCGCTGCAGAGTTTGCAGCAGCGTTTTGCTGTGTTGACTGGCCTGGCGACGCAGCGTCTGCCATTTTCGCGCGCCGCTTGCGACTTCCGGTCGAATCCACCATTTTTCGCGTAGTAGAGAGAACTGCTCCGTGGAGTGGATCTGGCGGCGGAGCTGCTCCAGATCTGCCAATGAAACATAGAGGGAGCACTCTGAATCTGCCAATGGAACAGACTTGCTCCGCGTGGAGCAGAAAGACTGCTACCGGAAGTGCTCCGAATCTGCCAATGGAATTCACCATAGAACTTTATAAATAATGACTGCATCAACACTACAAAAGAAATGTGAACGAAAATAGCGCAGTTTGAATACAAATAAGAGTCGTCTCTTTCTGAAGAAATCGTACAATACGTGAATAATTTGATTATATGCACATGCACACAACGCGAAGAGTGCAAGGCGGCATGTTCAAAAAATGAATTGAAGCGTCTTGCATAATTTCCTCACGAAGTTATCTTTCGGTTCCTTTTTGAAGTTGACTGCCTTTGCGAGGAAGTGTAGTCGCGTCGTAATATAAAAACTAACTACATTTTTAGTGAGTTCAGCTGCATGTTCACTGCAACCAATTCTGTGTGTGGACACTTGGTCTCCACTAAGCTCAGCACATCCAATGCACTATCAGCATACAATTCTCTCTTCCTGAAGCATACAGTGAAAAATGTCCTCTAGCATATGCATAAAAGAAAAACGCGTGCCACGTGGGTACAGAAGCCCTCCTCTGACAATTGTGCAGTATCAGTGCAGCAAGCCAAGGGGTTTCAGCTCCTGATGCCGCAGTCAGGTCATCCATGCAAGTTCGGCACTTTGTCTTCATAATGCACTTTCGTGCGACATACATACCTTGCCACGTAGTAAGTTATTCGAGAGTCACTTCTCTCGATGTTCATTATGGTCAGCTTCAGACAGCGCCACTTCGGCTCCAGGTAAATTGCCTGAATCACTCAATGCATCCACTCGACTCCACAAGTTGTTGCTGAGAAAGCGGCTGGAGCTAGTCGCTTTAGTATCTAGCAAAGCACTCACTGCAAATGGGTCTATATTCCCATATCTTACAGTTTTAACTAGATATAAAATGGCAAGCAGTTAATTGTAATAAACTGCGTGGTAGTCGGGTGGTCGTTGCAACCCGATCGAGGCTTGTCGGATAATTCTGAACAAATTCTCGATAGGGTCCTGACTAACTGTCATGATGTCATGATGCTGTCATGATGTAGTACGTATACCCTAAATTCTGAAGGTACGAAAGAAGCTCCAGGGTGCTTGAGATCGTGACATGCAGGCCACTCGCTGTTGATTCGCTAAAGAACCCTCCAGCTCCACTGGCATGCTGCTTCCAAGTAGCTAGCGAAGTATTCTAAGAATCTCGAGAGAGCTGCAGCTGCCGATGATCTGGGTCTCAGGACTCCTCTAGGGAACCGAAATATCATGATACGGAGATGGAGCGCGCCTCGCGAGATGGAGCGATGGAGCGCGCCTCGCGAAACGTGGACCACTTCAGTAGCGCGGCAGCGACGGTCGGTTGGAAGAACAACAGGTGCTACGCGACAGTTCACAGGAGATGTCTGCGCTAAGACGGTGTAGGGACCGATGAGACGAAACTGAAATTTAACGAAAGTGAACGGGGTCAAGGGCTCGCTTTTATTTGTTAGAAACAAGTTAATGAAACAACAAACATTGAAGCCTAGGAAAGCACAGGGGAAGTCATTTCAATTCGTAATTATGATATTGTAATTTTTGGGATAAGTAGAAAGGAATTAAAGCGGACGAAAAGGCAAACCTGCCTTCGGTGGGAACCGAACCCACGACCTTCGGATATCACGTCCGATGCTCTACCCACTGAGATACGAAGGCGGTCGTCCCCCCGTCCACTTTACTGGGTATTTATGTATATGGAATCCTAGGAGTGTTAGGCAGCGCCACTCGTAGCCATGGCAGCGAGCGTAGCACGCTCTTACTGCCAGGAGGCGTCACGCAGAACGTGACGTCTGAAATTTGTCACAAAACTGGAATTTGTCGGACAAGCCAGGAGTGCGAATTGGTGTCCACAAAAGCACTTCATCGCCAGGCCGGAAGGACACGACGCGACGACAGGCGTCATAGTTAGTTTTGCGATGCTGTCGGCTTGCTTCGGTATTTGTGCGCGCGAGCTGGCGAGAGCGCAAGAGACGGGACAGGTATTCTTCAGACGACGACGAACAGGCTTTGATGGGTGCAGCGAAGAAGAGGCGTCAAGGAAGGAAGCAGGCGAACGGCCATAAACAAGGTAGAAGGGCGAGTGTCCGGTTGTACGTTGGACAGCGGTGTTCTATGCGAACGTCACGAAAGGCACAATTGTGTCCCAGTTTTTGTGGTGTGGTTGTACATACATGGCTATCATGTCAGAAAGCGTCCTACGGAATCGCTCAGTCAAGCGGAAGCAAAACTAAACAGGATGTACTGCCGTGACTCCTCATATGGCATCATGAATGAGCCAGTGGCACTTGAGGAGTATGAAGCCACTCATCAAGCAAAAGTCAGCCGACTGGGCCTTGTCATTTCACCAGAGGTTCCTTGGTTAGGCTACAGTCCTGATGGCATAAGCCGCCAGAGAAACATGAAAAT
>CM023482.1:69791062-69851614 GCA_013339685.2 Hyalomma asiaticum | reverse complement strand
GGAAATCTCCCACCGGCACTTCATTGCAAGTCAAGATCCAGTGGATAATATATATATATATATATATATATATATATATATATATATATATATATATATGGGCTGCCGGTGAAGTCGGTATTTCTCAATCAAGAAACTCGCTAAGAGGCGCTGCTTGCGCCAACGTTGTCTCTCGCGCGTGAGGGCGCGCTCTCCTTTGCGAGCTGGTAGCGTTCCTCTAAGAAAGAGCGTTTCCATAGCCAACCAACGCCACCTAGACAAACTTCGTCAAGGCCGGGAAGCTGAACTCCATTCGTCACGTGGTGTCAGAGGTAGTGGGCTGGCTTTTTTAAAGACGATAGTCTTTCTTGGGATACTTCAACGCAAAAATTTTGGTCTGTCTGTGTGTGTGTCCGTCCTACTGCGAAACGTGAACCCCTTCCTCAACGACCACCCAGCTTGAACTGGTGGCTACCTTCATACTTCTGAACAAAGTCGGCCAAAAAGCAAATATTACGCATATCTGAGGCACAACATCAATACGTAAGTATTAGACGGTGTGTTCCTTTAGTAGAAAATACATAGATTCGTAATTCTAAAGACCCTAGTGCTTGTTAGGATGCGCAAGAGCGGACGTTTCCTGTACTAGGGAAGCTTCTTGCGTTTCCCGTAACCATGGCCAGATGGCGCCCTTATCTCGCGCTCGTCACTGACCATTACATCAGTACTCTACAGGTTGGCGATGCAGGCAATTAAATTTAAAATGCAGATATGTACAGAGCTTAATGGCACTTTTGGCGAACTCCAAAATGGATTCGAGTCGACAGGAGATTAGGTGATAACCTTTTTGCGCTTACGCAGTGTATAGAAATAGCCGGAAAAGAGAACAGACCTCTACATTTGGCATTTTGGATATTAAGGGTGTGTATGCCAATGTGAATCAGAATATTTATGGGACATAATGAAAGAGGCTGGTATAGGGGATGATTGTATAGTGCTCTTAAAGGAAATATACAGTGGAAATACAGTATGTGTGGAATGGAAGGTATGGTGAGTAATGGTAGAATGGACGCCGTCGATATAGGTAAAGGGTTGAGGCAGGGATGCCCGTTGTCCCCACTATTATTCATGATTACATGAGGAGAATGGAGAAAGCATTGGAGATGAGCAATATTGGTTTTAAGCTGTCGTACAGACAGGCAGGTATAGTGATAGAACAAAGCTCCCCGGGTTGTTTTATGCAGACGATATTGTGCTATTCGCAGACAGTCGAACAGATTTGCAGGGTCTGGTTAGTATATGTGGTCGGGAAAGTGAAGATTTAGGGCTAAAATTTAGTGTGACAAAATGCGGCTGGATGATATTCAATGACAGCAACGATCAGACCATATCAATACAGGGCGAGGAGATACCCAGAGTACGAGAGTACAAATACCTCGGGATATGGATAAATGATACATGGAAGTACAAGAAAAAGCTATGATAGTAGAGGAAAGAGGAACTCCGCAATAATGAAGCATAGAGCGCTGTGGGGTTACAACATGTACGAGGTAAGACGTCCCCGAGCGGCCGCTCCTTCTTTGGTGAGCTGATATTTTTTCCTGTTTTCGACGTTTCTCGCCTGTTTTTGAGACTTTCTATTGCCGACCGAAGATAACTAGCATCCTGTGGGAACGTATGTGCTAAAGACCGAGCTCGTTATCGTGTAGATTTGCTGCGCAATCCAGCGCATCGGCACTACAACGGCGGTAGGCAGCAAAGAACGCCGGCACGAGCCATATGACAGACAGCGCGTTCTGAGGCACATGAGTACCGCAGACTCGGCCCAGCGTTCAGATGTGCCTCAGCAGGCGACTAATGTTCTTAAACCAGCGACGCTAGTCCTCAACGCTGCTGCGAACAGCAGTGCACCTTCGGCGAACATGGATGACGCAGGCGAAAGCGAAGCCAAGAAACTCCGCGTTGACGAAGACAAGACATCCACTTATGACCTAAGCGAAGACGAAGACATCGACTGTGATGAGACGCCGTTTACTTTAGTGTCCTATAAAAAGAAGAGACCTGAAGGAATCCCAGTTGTTTTTCGCCCATCAGAGGAAGGCTCAAATTTCTGGCAAGTTAACCCCAACCGCGCTGCATCAGAAATTGTTTCCGCGGCGAAGGAAAAGGTGCAGTCTTTTCGCGTGAACAGAGATGGAAGCTTCTCTGTCAACGTTGCTTCATTGTCATCAGCGAGATATCTTCTGTCGATGAGCGAAGTGGCTGGCTTGGGAGTCAAGACATCTATTCCTGCATCTTATACAAGGAACGTCGGCAAGATACGCCATGTGCCAGTTCAGTACACAGAACAACAGCAGGTTGATTTCCTCAAGGAATTGGAGTGACATCTGCCCGCCGTCAGGCGAGATTTAATCGTCAAGAAGATGGGTCGGTAGTATCTCACCCCCTGAGAACGGTTATTCTACACTTCAGAGAAGACAAACCAATGCCGCAGTGGGTTCATTTGGGTTTCACGAGTCATTCAGTGGAGGAATACCTAGGCCCTGCGCTGAGGTGTTACAACTGTCAAAGATTTGGCCATTTAGCGAAGAACTGCCGCAGCCCACGTCGCTGCAAGATTTGTTCAGAGGACCACAACCACTCGGAGTGCCAAGTCAGTACGTCAACCAAAGTGTGCAAACTGTGGTGGAAATCACGCAGCTTCGTACTCCGGGTGCCCGCAGAACATAGCTGCCTCGAAGCTGCGTAGACACGAGCTGATTTACGGGAGACTGCCTCCACATAATGCGCCATCACCCAACCCTGACACCGTAAGATACGCGCCTTCTATCTCCAACCAAGAGCAGGAGCAAACAGACAAACGCAGTTATTCGGCAACTTTAAAGCGACCTGGTCGTCAAGGTCCCAGCACCGAGCGTCACGATCAGTCTACAGGGAATGCGGCCCATTGTGCCCAGACATCACATGAGTCTGGCCGCGCCGCTCAGCAGCAACCTGTTCCATTGTACCAGCAACCTCATCTGACTCCATATCAGCGACGTCAGCATTCGCCCCAGCGACACCAGTCATCTCAGCGACCATCTCAAGCAGCACTTCGACAACCTGCTACTACCGCGCCTGGAGCTTCAGCGTCGACAAGTGATTACGCGCCCGTATCCATGGCTCATGTGCTCCTGCCCATGCTTTTCACAGCTCTCCGTGCAATCCTCAGCGCCATTCCACAGGCAAACAACCTGCCAGAGGTAAAAGCACTGCTGTCTATGGATTCTGAAATACCGGAGTTTGTAGCGTGCAAGATATCAGTTAGGAACACATCTGTTACAGTGATAAGTCTTTATCTACAACCATCTAGCAGAATTGCTGTAGACAAGTTAGAAAATATGTTTAGCATTGCGGAGTCATCTGTGCTGGTTTGTGGGGATTTCAATGCACATAACGTCATCTGGGGTAGTGAATATAATGATTCTCGTGGAAACATTGTCGAGTGTGCCGCGGAAAAATGCAGTTTTGTGGTGTTAAATGATGGCTCTCCAACGTTTCTGCGAGGGTATCGCTACTCCAGCTGTATAGATGTCACGCTGTGTTCACATGACCTTCTCGATGGCGTTGAGTGGTCGACCGAGATTGAAACCCATGGCAGTGACCATTTTCCAATTTTAGTAAAGCATAGGCTTATACGTAGTCCGGGAACCCGCCGCTACTCAAAATACACTAACTGGCAATATTTTCGTCACTCCATAACTAACTCACTGGGCGAAAATCCGAACTTGGAAAGCTTTACAGACGTGTTGTGCGAGTCTTATAATAATTGTACGAAACAAGTTCTTGTTCCGAATGAGTACTCTGCAGTGGATGGGGAATACGAACGTCTTAGAGCAATCAGGCGACGAGCAGAACGCGCTTACCGTCGCAGTGGAAAACTTGACGATTACAAGATGGCACAAAAAGTTCACTCCACTTCGCGCAGACGCTTACAGAAATTAGGTACACGGCGATGGCGCGAATACTGTACATCACTGTCCCCATTCACTCCAGTTCCAAAAATATGGACCATTATAAGATCCTTCAGTGGCCCCGTTACCCAGAGCCACCCATTCCGAGCCCTTGCTGTAGCCCGAAACACTCCACAGACAGCTGTCGCTGACGAATTTTGCCAGTTTATAGCTAGGCCAGGAGTATCAGTTAGTTGCCCAGAGCTTCAAAATTCCGTAGCGCTTCAAGATCAGAAGGTTCGTGCTTGCTTCATGTCACAGCACCCTCAAGTTGACTGTGAATTCAGTTTAGACGAACTGAAAAGTGCTCTTGCGTTATGTAGTAAGAAGACGGCTGCAGGCCCAGATGGCGTAACGTATATGATGCTACAGAACCTCGGACCAGCAGGCAGAAATGCTGTTCTCGAGGTATTTAATAACATTTGGATAAGACAAGCTCTTCCAGATTCGTGGAAGTTAGCTCGGGTAATCCAACTACTCAAACCCGGGAAAACTCCACTTTGTCTTGACTCCTTCAGGCCCGTCAGTCTCACAAGCTGTCTTTGTAAGTTAATGGAGAAGATGGTAGACAGTCGACTGCAATGGTGGTGCGAACACACTAAGGTGCTTTCGAACTACATGACAGGCTTTCGACAAAAGCGGAGTGCCATGGATACTGTGATAGACATAGTCACGTGCATTGAACATGAACGCATGTGTGGGCATTTGACAGTTGCAGTATTCTTAGATATCCAGAGAGCATTCGACACAGTAAGCCACGTACACGTGCTTGCTGGCATGCTAGATCTGGGAATAAGCGGTCGAACACTGCGATGGACATCCAATTTCTTAAGCGAAAGAAAAATCTTTATGGAGACAAGCGACGGTAAAAGCAACTGTCACATCGTCACACAGGGCGTTCCACAGGGCAGCGTTCTTAGCCCGTTTCTATTCAATTGTGTCATGGCTGCCTTACCACGAAAGCTACCGCCAGGCCTGCACTATTCATTGTACGCAGATGATATCTGCATACGGGCATCTGGGCTGCATGCACGAGAAATACAATCAACACTGCAAAATGGGCTCGACATTATACATAACTTTTTGAAAGAAAGAGGTATGAGTCTCTCGCTCGCGAAAACCGCAGTCCTGCCTTTCACTAGGCGACATCTGAAGGACTTCAATCTTACACTTGAGGGACAATCTTTGATGTTCGCGAAAGAACATAAATTCCTTGGCATTACTCTTGACAGACAGTTGTCGTGGGCGTCTCATATCCGTGGTATTGAGAAGCAGGTGAACTCAGTAGTAAATGTACTTCGCCGACTAGCTGGCACCACATGGGGAGGATCAGTCTCTTCCCTATTACAAGTGCATAACGCCCTTATAAAGCAAAAAATTGCTTATTCTGCGCCTATTCTCCATGGCTTATCACAAAGTTCCGAGGAACGTCTTCAGCGCTTACTCGCAAGGGGGCTGAGGATTTGTCTTGGTGTCCCGCAGGCGACCTCGAGTTCACTAGTAGTCGCTGAAGCTCGCTACCCGCCTTTTTCAGTCTTGCGAACGGTTGAAACTTGCAGACACGTTTATCGCATTTTAACACAACACGAGGCTCATCCCTTAGGTTACGCACTGACAGAAACAGAAGCAGAATTCACGATACTGTTCGTCAATACAAAGCAACACTGCCGTGTTTCGAAATATCTGAGGTAGACATTAGCTACCCTCCTTGGATGTTAACGAAGCCTAAAGTAGAACTATCAGTCGAGGGAATAATATCTAAAAAAGACATGTTCATGGTAGCCGCTCAGCAATTGGCGCTTTTCCAAATTTACTCATCATATCCACAATACGTCCACGTTTATACAGATGGTTCGTGTAATAACAACTCATCTACTTCTGCATTTGTTGTACCACAGTTGTCGATAGAGCGAACATTTAAAATCTCTCGTGTGACATCCTCCACTGTTGCAGAGCTTTTTGCAATCCTCTGTGCGTTGCGCTTCATTACAACAGTAAAAAGGCACAAAAATGGCTTATTCTTAGTGACTCGCAAGCAGCCCTTGCATCACTAAAAAGCAATGAGAAAAGATCTTTAGATAGTATACTGCTGTATGAGACGCTCAAAGAACACACAAAAGCAAGTGCTATGAACCACACAATTGCGCTTCAGTGGATACCAGGACATTGCAATATTCCCGGTAATACAGCAGCGGATGCAGCAGCAGGTCGTGCACACAGTAACGAAGAGACAATTGGTCTTCCTATTTCGCGCAATGAAATCCGTCTACTCCTGAGAAAAATGTCCTTTGAGCTCAGCAAAGAGGGTTGGTTTGACGAAAAATCAAAGAGATCAGACTTATTTTCCATTGACCCAGGCATACAACTCTCGATTCCACCAAGTCTGAACGAAAATAGAAAGTTTCAAACATTGCTGCACCGCCTGCGCCTTGGTACAGCATTTACGAGGCACTTCCTCTACAGGATCCAACGGGTGTCTAGCCCGCAGTGCTCATGTGGCCACCCAGACGAAGATATACATCATCTTCTGCTCGAGTGCACAAAGCACGATTCGCCACGGAGTGTGCTGCGAGCCAATTTGTCGCATTTAGATAGAAGACCTTTTACCCTAAAAAGATCCTCGGTCCGTGGCCAACAGCGGTCCTTCAGAAAAGAGCCCTATATGACTAAAAAAGTTCTTAGAAGATACAAATATCCTCTGCAAATATTAACTTTGGCTTGACTCCAAAGACCCAATGAATAGTGTCACCCCTGTGTATTCAACAGTGCTTTTTGTTGTTCTCACATGTTTCAGATTATGTCTAATTACTTATGTTGTGTGTGTTTTGTATCGCACAGACGAACATATGAACTATTCTAATCGCATGTGCACACGCTTCCTATGTGAACGTCGGCATGGAACTCTAATCCACGCACTGTCGAACTGTATATAGCGCTGACCTTTTTAGTGTGACAAATGTGTGTCTTGTGAAACTTTCTTTCTTGCTGTTTTTTTTAGCTTCCTTTTTTATTTAAATTTTTCTGAGATTGCTAATCGAGAAGGAGTAGCCGGTGCCATACTAAAGGCACCAACCTCTCCTATTCACCACTTCAATAAAAAAAAAAAGAAGTAATTCGAGGTTTGTGGAAAGGTGTAATGGTGCCAGCACTTACATTCGGAAACTCAGTGGTGTGCATGAGGTCAGAGGTACAATCAGGGCTGGACGTGAATCAGAGGACGGTCGGACCTCTCGCACTGGGCGCCCATGGGAAGACCACAAATGAGGCTGTTAAGGGGAATATGGGATGGTCTGACTTTGAGGGAAGGGAAGCTCAGAGTAAAATTAGGTACGAACAGAGATTAAGGAATATGAAAGAAAGTAGATGGGCAGCGAAAGTATTCAGGTATTTGTATAGGAAGAACGTTGATTCACAATGGAGGAAGAGAACTAGGAAGCTTACCAGTAAGTATACATCCAGTAACGAAACGGATGGGACGAAAAAGAGCGCTAAGAGCATGGTCAGAGCGGCGGAGAACTCGGATTGGATAGCTAGAATGGAGAAGAAACCGGCATTGAACAACTACGAAAAGGGAAAGACGAAATCAAGAGAGAAAAATTTTACGATAATTCAAAGGGAAGCACTTTACTGTTTGAGGCAAGGTCCGGTTGCCTGAGAACCCGAAGTTACAGAGCAAAATTCAATAAAGAAGGGGATACATGTACGTGCTGTGGAAAAGCTAGGGAAACGACAGACCATATTTTGATTGAATGTACAGATGTCCACCCAGGTGTAGCTGTGGACACTACCCTACAGGAGGCCATGGGTTTCAGGAGTAACAGGGGAAAGCTGAACATGCCGGCGATAGATATAAGTAAAAGGCGCTTAGAGCATTGGTGGCGCAAAAGTATGGAGCAAACAAAAGCGAAAGGTAGTTCGGGTAAGATTGTTTCATCACAGAGGAACGATAATAGATAAAATAAATAGACGAAGTAAAAGATTAGTTGTGAAAATATGTGTGATTCGGGAAAAGAAATGGTTGTAAACGAAAAAGAAATAAAGCTAGAGCTTGGTGGCCCGGCCACCGCCCCGTTATAAAGGGGACGCTCCTAATATCCATCCATCCATCCATCGTGCCGAACGGAAGGCAGGGAACGGCCGCCCGCCACTCCGGCCGGTCCCTTTCTCTCCTCGCGTCTCTTCGTTTTCCCTCTCGCTTGCGCAACTCCTCGGGGGAAATAGAAACACGCGAAACGGGACTCATGTAGTACGGCCGGTAGAAGGCTATCGTCTTTCGACGGCATTTGCAGCGAAGCACGGAGATACGCGGCCAATTTTTTCAGTGGGCCCTCTTGCTCGATAGACGCTAGCACCCATGCATCACTACAGGGCTGCGACGCTGGTTGCGTTGTGCGCTGTGCTTGGTGGCGGATCATCACTTACGCCAGCGTTCGGCGGCGCGTTCGCATCGGCGTTTTGGTCACTTCAGCATTACTAGTGTTCAAAGCTGGACGTGTATCGAATCTCTCACGCGCTGGCTGCCATCCGATGCCGAGTTAAGTCTAAAGCAGTGCGAGAAACGCTAATGCTGCGTTGCTCTGAGTGCCGTCGGTTCCTTCGAAGCTGTGATGTGTGCTGCTTGTGTTTGTGCGCGTGTTGGTCGTTGATTGACTAGGCTGCAATGCCACGAAAGTGTTGTGTTCCACATTGTTGTGGCAACTACGACTCGAGGCCCAAGGTACACGTATTTGGATTTCCAACCGATGAAGACACGCGGAAGGCATGGATACGTGTTATCCCAAGGGATAATTTCAGCCCAACAAAGCATTCAAAGGTAAATACCCACCTTGTTTTTTGTTTTTCGTGTATTCCGTTTCATGTAGTGTGATGGTATTAGGTTTCAATTTTGTCACGTGCGTGCGTTTCGCAGTATGTTAGGGTGAACTGCAGAAACACGCGTGCTTTTCGCTCTCTCTGTCTCTCTCTCTCTCACAAGACAGCAGAGGCACGCGCCGGGAGAGAGAGAGGCACGCGCCGGGAAGCACCAACGCCACCTAGACAAACTTCGTCAAGGCCTGGAAGCTGTTCGAGTGACGTGTCGCTAGTGGGCTGACGCTCGACATGCGTGAGCTACGGTATTTGTGCTCTAGCGGCCGTTTAGTTCATTTAATATACACCGAAAATGGTGTGGCGGGACAGGAGTGTATGACAAACAGGACTCATAAGCTGTAACATGTCAATTATGACATGCATGTCATGTAAGGCTTGATTTATATGACACACTCTTGGAGCGCTCGCTGCCGTTTCATTGAATGTATGTATACCAAAATTGGTATAGCGTGACATGGTTGTATGACGAACATAAAATGACAGGTTGTAACTTAAAGATCATGACAGTCATGCCACGTGCGGCATGACTTGCATGCCACACTCATGGTGGGCTCGCAACCGTTTGGCTAACAAGATGTGTACCAAAACTGGTATGCCGTGACGTGACTGTATGAGGAGCATAAGTGACAGGTCCTGGCATGCAAATCATGACATATTTGTCAAGTAAGGCGTGAATTATATGATATTGTCTAAGTACACTTCCGGCGGTTTCGCTAACTGGATTTATACTGAAAGTGGTAGGACGTGAAATAAGTGCGTGAGGAATATAAATGAGCAACCATGTATTGTATATACCAGAATGTAAGTTCTATAGCATGGTATTTAACATTCAATAGTGAATCCATTGTTATGACATGAAGGCCTTCATTTGCCTCACAGACATATAATGCGATATATGCAGCTCCTTGCTGAATGCTACGCATTACATCAACTCCCACAGTGCGTGACATGCGGCGACTTTTATATTCGATTGGAACCCCCGTTATTTGCGTGCCAAATGTTCTAATAATGAAAAACAACGCATGCTTCATAGTATATAAATAAGCATACACATCTCGTTCGGCTTTTGTGCCTTGTTTATTTCAAACGCTTGTGCACTCATTTTTTGGTGAGCGTAGAAAGTTTCCTTTTCCTGGTTTTGTCTTTTCTGTCTCGTTGCTTCTCGTTAAGGCGTCGGCAAAAATTTTTCAGCAAGATGTTTGTGCTGCACCAGAGTACACGTTTTAGCAGTAGCTCACTGTCGTGGCCATTTTCACATTTATCGAAGTCTGGGAACTCTTGATCTGCCAACAAGTCTAGTGTTGAGTCCGTCGCTATCTGGCGCTGCCCGTGTGCCTTTAAATACTCTGGCTTTGTTGCGAGTTGCTCCACAACAACATAGTTGTGTGTAACAGCATTCACGGCTGACATTGCTGGATACACAAGACCACCTCTGTCGATTTCTTTTACGAGACTGTAGAGAGGAAGTGCGGATGAAACAATTATTGTCCTGTTCTCGGTTAAGGCATCTTTACAGCTGTCGCATTTTACCTTCTTCAAGGTCACATACACTGCGTACCCTGCAACGTATGCTATCACCGGTAAAACGTATTTTAGTTTCGATATTGCCGGCGCAGTCACAACGACGTTCCAGTCAGCTTGGTGTGTGCTTGCTCGTTCTTGAAACGCCTCCCAGTATTGGTCTTCGTCGGTGTGCTTTGCGGTGGACGTGCTAACCCGTGGCAGGGTGCTTTGCAGGCGAAGCTTATTTTCGCTTTCGTATAGCTGCCTGATAGATACGTGGTAATGAGACCCAGCAGGCGCCTGTACTTCCCAAAGCGATCTTCAAGAAGGTCTGTCTGGAACTTGCCAAGGACGACAAAAGACAGGTGAAGCTCATCGAAACAGTATCTCGTGATCTCCACGAGTGCCTGCGTTGTCTGGTAAAGAGCACCATGGGTCTCGTCGGTGAGTCTGCAGGCGTTAGTATTTTTTTTCTGCCATGCGTCCAGCCAGTCCAGAAGGTCGTAGAGGAAAGAAACCTTTGGGTCGCGTGAGGAAGGAAACACCGGCTTTTGGAATTCGTCCCTCAATCAGAATCCTTTAAAGGGCGTTTTTACGTTGACTACCTTCCACCACTTCACAATAATATCAATGAATGAGGCCGTTTCTCCGTAATGATTTAGCTTGTGCTTTCCACCCACGACACGGATGGCATTAGGCCCAGATTCAGCGAATATTTGCAGAGCGAGTGTCACATTCTGCTTTTCAATGTCAGTGGGCGAAATAGCCTTTCTTGATATGGTGTAGCCATACCGCAGGAGCTGGTCGCACTCTAAATTGTAAGCGTCCTTAATGGTTTTGAAGTACGCGCATAGCATGCGGCGTGCTCCAGTCACATCTGCTTGAAATTCTGGATGCCACAAGGACTGATCGTTTTGCTTGAGCCAGTTATTCCGTACACATTTCAGTATATGCACAGGATCAATCACGAAAAACAGTGGCCTTTGAGCATCACAAGGGTGTGGAAATACAAAGTCGTTGGGAGCCCACGGGAGGGTTCTGTGAGCCGTTGGGGCTGCACTATTTTTGAACAGTAGCATGGCTTTGCGATTGGTGCTATTGTTATCGGTCACAACACACATGACCCGGTATCCAATGTCCTCCAAGCCACAAATGACATCTCGCATCAGCTTGTGCAAGAAATCTGCTTTGGCTTTGTGAACAGGAAAAATGTGGGCTACTTTGAATTTTGACGTAATACTATGAACCATAAAAACGAACGCACTGTGCGCTGCCTCCGAGCAGTTTGTGGCGACGCCAGCAATATTCCCCGCTTTATAATCAAAGAACGGCTTGACGTGAATTTCATCCACCATTAGCGTAACATATCGCTGATTGTTCTTTAGGTCGCATATTCTTCTGGACACATAGCTTAGAAAAGCTGCACCTTCCTGTTCCAATTGAGGGTTCATTCGGAACG
This sequence comes from Hyalomma asiaticum, assembly GCA_013339685.2. Classification (NCBI taxonomy): domain Eukaryota; kingdom Metazoa; phylum Arthropoda; class Arachnida; order Ixodida; family Ixodidae; genus Hyalomma; species Hyalomma asiaticum. The sequence goes on along the minus strand of CM023482.1, from coordinate 69,839,812 downwards.
ACGAACATACAGAACGGATTGTTCTGGGACTCGGTAAAATACCACCGTGGCTTCGTAAGTACCTGTACCCATGAGGCGACACAGTGCGCAAAAGACAGGAGAAGATCATAAAATCCGGAGAATAACGCCGTCGCATGTTTTTCTCTGACAGAAGTTTCACTTGCTCCATTAAAAACTGAACACACGAACGGTCTTCCTCTTGAGGTACAGCTAGTTTGGCAAGCAGATGTGATACGGTATTGCAGATCTCCGCCTCTGAGGTATCGGAAATGCACAAAAGGTTCTGATCATATTCCTGCACACTTTCAAGGAGTTGCACCAGGGCGCGTTTGCTGTTCGCTACAGATGGTACAACTACACTACGGCCAAGTTGCTTCACTGCCGTTTTTTCGAGGTTTAGTGTGATGGCCAGGTCAGCCTGCACCACAACGGAGTACTTTATCCACGGCGATGTACCTCCGCCAAAGTGAAGCAGTAAAAGGTGATCATTTGCTTCAACAACATGCCAAAACGCAGACGGCAAGCTTCTCATGTAGTGAGCCAATTCTCCTACGTTATGAATCTTGTCAGCGTCTTCCTCATTACGCAAAGTCACAAGAGATTCCCCTGTGGCTCTTTCCCAGCTAGCACGCAAGACCAAAAAGACGTCTTATTGGGGGATTAACGTCTTGGTTCGCGTGGCTGACGTCTCAAAGACGTCAGCCACGTCTTTGCAATCCGTCTTCGAAACGTCCTACGCAAGAAGGTAAGCAGACGTGGGGGAATACAGCCCACCCCCCCTCCCTCCCCACCGGAGATAAAAACGCAGGGCATGGCTCAAAGCGTCGGCGGGCGTCGGCAGAATGCACGGGGCGCCGAGATGTCGCCAGCTGCAATGGGGCCGGGAGGGAGGCGCCAGAATGTCCGGCTCCTTCTCGCCGGTCGCCGGGGGGATGAGGCGAGAGGGCGCAGGCTGGCGCAAACACGCGGAGACGCGAAGCAAAGGCAGCAAAGTTCGTTTGCGTGGTTGGCGGTGGAGTCAGTGTAGTCAAGTCGTTGGCGGCCGGCTCTTCCTTCGTTTCTGGCGAAAATTCCGTTACCGTGCTGCAACTGCTGCGTGTGTTTGTGTGGTGGCATTATTTTCTTTCTACTTTCCTCCTTACGTTAACCCTGGTTCAATCCCGGCGCTTCTGTGACTGGATCCCGTAACACCAATATCTACGTCTCGCCGAAAATAAATGTAAGTACCACATTTGAATGGCTTAGCATGATGCCTCTGAGATCACTCATGTGTTCCGCGGATAAGGCAAATCGGTCTGTGACAGATACAAGGAGCATTAATGCTATGTAAGCTCTGAGATAGTTGACGCATTAAACGCAAAGCAACGCAACTGTTGTTTTATTATTGAGATCACCGTGTATGAATGCATTCTGAAACTTTCTTAGCTCTATGTGCGTGTTGAGCCTGATTAGTGAGTAAGGAGTGCATTGGATTCTTTCCCACCATCCTGTTATTTGGTCGTTACGGGTAGCGAGTGCAGCGCCTGTACAACAATGTGGGATATTATTAATTTACTCGTGTCTTACACAGACGAATACATGCATGCGATATCGCGTGTTGTAGGGCGACCGTTGCCGCGCGTTCTTTCACTGTGGCATTGCAGTCGTGAGATTTCAATTCAGGGCTGTGAAATTTACGTGCATGTTATGTGGATGTGATAATCGCGCGGTGTTTGTTGTGACATGTCAGCAAAACTGCCGCAGGCGATCATGCCGTTTTGTGGTGGTGGAATGACTTCTCGCAGCTCAGCATTCATATGAGCATGAGTGTCGTTGTGCTCGTTCTCGGTCATATTTAAACTTTGTCAGAGGCATGTGACTCGTTTGCGAATGTTCGTTATTATTATTTCTCATTGTCCATTCTGTTACGGTTTTCTGCATTTTGGGTTCGTCATTCTTGCAGACCGCAAATACCAAAACAATTACACGACCTGTTATCTGGTTCCACATTATTGTCACAGGGACACTGTTGTGCACAGTAGATTTTTGGTATGCCATAAGCTGTCCAGTGTTTCACGTGGTACGGACTGGGGAGTGAAGACTTGAACCAGGTTGCTGGCCTGATAGCGCAGGACAGAGATGATAAGGGGACGAACAACGAACTAAATTAGTACGTCGGGCTATGGGTGAGCGGCGTGTTACGACGACCTATACATGAACGTTTGGACGTATTTTGTTTATTTTTATGATATATTACGGGCGCCGCCAGCTTGTCCGGTGCCGGGATCTAGCGGTGCATGCCTATACCTATATCGTCAAATCAAAGCCACGGTGCCATTCAACAGTTTTCTGCTGTACGTTTGACATTTTCCTCCTATCCCGCGACATACTGGCTACCCCAAATGAGCCATATTTCGTTGCATTGTACTAACTTCAATATTACCTGGCCATGGAAAACAGTTTTGTGCAGGTGAAATCGAAGCCACAGCGAAAATTTGTTGATGATATGCACAGTTGTGGTGCGCAGTCACTGTGCACCCGCCGATCGCGCGACCTTGAAGGTCCCATTTACTAAAGGAGCCCTGCAGCATTTGGAATCTCGATGGCAAACGATGCCTAACAGTCGTGGAGGTTATTGTGAACGTGTGAGCCAAATATTATTGAGCTGCATGCACCAGGGAATTTTTTATTTGGTTTCAAACACAGCCGTAATTCACATTGCTCTTGGTTCCAACAAATGTCACTAGGTCGCCGACTCCTTTGCTCGAGGCAGATATACCACTGGCTGACCTTACGGTCACGGAAAGGTAGTCTGAAATTACATATGTTCATTTTGCATTAAAAAATTGGCAGATCCCACGTGCAGTGGAAATCAAGGAAATGCGAAGCACGCATCAGGAACGTAAAATGGATTTGCATTGTTTTTCTCGCTATACCGAGTTTCGTACGTATGAAATTAACGAAACGGCCGCAAGAGCTTCAAGACTGTGGCATGTAAACAATGCCGGTCATACACGCATATCATGATTCTGATGTTATGGCCTGTCATTTACGTTCGTCATGCAGTCGCGTTGTGCCATAGCTATTTTTGTGTACATCCCATTAACGAAACGCGTGTCACGTAAATCATGCCGCTCATGATATGCATGTCACGATCATGCAGTCTTGTTGTGCCATACCAATTTTCTTATGCATCCCATTAACGAGACAACAGTATAGCGCCAGGACCGTGACATGTAAATCATGTCGCTCATGACATGCATGTCATTTATGAAAGTGATGCAGTCATGTTGTGGCATGCCAATTTCCGTATACGTCCCATTAATGAAACGCCTGGCATGTAAATCATGTCGCCCGTGGCATGCATATCATGATTTCATGTTATGACCTGCCATTCATGTTCGTCAGGCAGTCATGTTGTGCCATACCAATTTTCGCATACATCCCATTAGCGAAACGGCCAGGAGAGCACCAAGACCATGGCATGTAAATCAAGCCGCTCATGACAAGAATTTCATGATTTTCACGTTATGACCTGTAGTTTACTTTCGTCAGGCAGTCATGTTGTGTCATACCAATTTGCGCATGCATTTCATTAGCGAAACGGCCAGGAGAGCACTAAAACCGCGGCATGTAAATCGTACCACTCGTGACATGCATATCGTGATTTTCATGTTATGACCTGCCATTTATGTTCGTCAGGTAGTCATGTTGTGCCATACCAATTTTCGCATACATACCATTAGCCAGACGGCCAAGAGAGCACCAAGACCGTGGCATGTAAATCATGCCGCTCATGACATGAATGTCATGATTTTCATGTTATGACCTGGCGTTTATGTTCGTCAGGCAGTCATGTTGGGCCATGCCAATTTTCGCATACATCCCATTAGCGAAACGGCCAGGAGCGCACCAAGACCGTGTCACGTAAATCATGCCGCTCATGACATGAATGTCATGATTTTCATGTTATTATCTGCCGTTTATGTTCGTCAGGCAGTCATGTTGGGCCATACAAATTTTCGCATACATCCCATTAGCGAAACGGCCAGGAGAACACCAAGACCGTGGCATGTAAATCATGCCGCTCATGACATGAATGTCATGATTTTCATGTTACGACCTGTCATTTACGTTCTTCAGGCCGTCATGTTGTGCCATACCGATTTTCGCATACATCCCACTAGAGAAACGGCCAGGAGAGCACGAAGACTGTGGCACGTAAATCATGTCGCTCGTGACATTCATGTCATGATTTTCATGTTATGACCTGTCATTTATGTTCGTCGTGTAGTCATGTTGTGGCATACCAATTTTCGTAAACATCCCACAAGCGAAACGGCCAGGAGAGCACAAAATCGTAGGCGGCTAGATAGATAGATAGATAGATAGATAGATAGATAGATAGATAGATAGATAGATAGATAGATAGATAGATAGATAGATAGATAGTCGCCGAAGTTCGCTAAGAAATGCTTCGCATTTAAAAAAGAAAGGGAATCTGAGTGCCTGTTTTTAAAAACACCGAGGTGAGCGAAGGGACCTAGCCGTTGGCGCCAGTGACGTTACTTGTTGAAAGAAGAGCAGGCAAGTCGTGGGTCGGTGCTGCTAGTGACGTCACTTGTTGGAACAATAGCAGACGATTGCATGATGTATTTAAAATGAAACTGCAAATCCACTGCTGCTTGAAGCACAATAACATTTGGCTCACACGTTCACAGAAGCCTCAACGACTGATTGGCACTGTTTGCTCAGTGTGTTCAAAAAGTGTTGCAGGGACCCTTTCATGCCGAGTGCGCAGTGAGCACGTAAGCACGCCTCGAAGAATATTCTCACCGTCTAAGTGTGAAGCATGTGTGTCACTCGATTTCTACATGCTGCGTATGGGAATGCGTCCAAAATAAACTACGAATTAGTAATGTGCAGTTTAACGTTCACGAGTGGCATTCTATTCGGCGGTGGTAGCATCAGCAGATGCATCAAGTTTCCTGCGGAGACGGCCCGAACACCACTGTATATTGTAAATGAGAGAAACATAGACACAGCGCCTTTGTCGCAGGCCGGCTGTTGTATCCTGACTTCTTTCTTCTGTTCGTTTTCATCGCTGGGCATCTAGCACGAGCGTCCAAGCTTCGGCGGAGCTCGCTGAGCTTCGTATATTGTACATAGGTATATATACTACATGCAATCCTAGGAGTGTTAGATTGTATGTGCACATATACCCGATAGAAGGGACGGGGGGGGACGACCGCCTTCGTAGCTCAGCGGTAGAGCATCGGACGCCTTATCCGAAGGTCGTGGGTTCGGTTCCCACAGAAGGCAGGTTTGTCTTTTCGTCCACTTAAGTGCCTTTATACTTACTCCACAAGTATAATACTACAATTAAGAACCCCAATAACTTCTCCTATGCTTTCCTAGGCTTCATAGTTTGTTGCTTCGTTAAATTTATATATATATATATATATATATATATATATATATATATATGGTGCAGGCAGCAGTTCAGAAGAACCAGGCACTCGAGGAAAATTCATTTTGAGGTTTTATCTTTTGCAAGTTGCAGGATATTATGAGCACTTCCTGTAAAGGGCGTAGTCTGTGACAGAGATGCATTACAAATTTCTTTCTCAAAGCACCGTTGTAGAACAGCTTTATAGAAAACAACGGCCCATTTTTTTCCTTTGCAGGAATACATGCGGTTTAATCCGCGGTTGTATGGATAACCTGATAGCGCACCAACTGCGTTCTACCACGGCCCCACCGCGGTTCTACATTGAAAGCATTTCCGAGACTTTCAGCGTGTCATATGATGCCAATAGCATCGTATTAACCAGCTGCACTAAACCTGTACACTACAACTAGTTTTTGATGAGTGTGAACATGAACTAGTTGCGCGTTTGGTAGAGGTTGCATTCGCAAAGGAGTTGGCTGTTCGAAGTGTTTTGTTTAATGACCAGGTATAAGGTAACAGTGTTTTTTTTTAAATGTGAAAAAGGGCGAAATTCGGAGACTCTCAGCTTAATCCTGCACATGTAGACCTGATGGTTATTTGAAGTCCCTTTTAGGAATAGCTTCATGTGCTGGGTGCCAAAATCTTTTTTTTTTCTTTTTTGGCTTCCAACTGATGCTTGCCAGTCTGATCGCCGTTCATGTCAGATTTGCATATATGTGCGTAATACAGTGCTTTGTAGAGAGCCACATCTGTATTTTGTATATGTAATTGAGAATATTGCTTCTTTTTTTTCTTTTTCGTCGCCTCAACACTGTCTCCACTATATTCGACTTCGAGCACGTATGTAGCTTCATTATGAAACGGAGGTTGCTTCGATGTAACGTTGCTCGCTGTGAGAGATTGCGCACTGCATTCCGACGTTGCTCATTATACCGATTTTGATAATATTTCATGCGCTACTTTCGTTGAAGGTCACTTTGGTCAATATTCATTGACACTTGATTGATGTTTTTGGTTGTCTTTTAAAGTTTTCCTCATTACATCAGCTGATGTCCTAGACAAATTTTCACTTTCATGTCTGAGTCATATTTGAGTTCTTTTGTTTATTATATTCCTTGATTTTATGCGGTGAAGATACTGCATAACGTGATTGAAAGCGGCTATCACACAGTCATTCACTGTTCTGTCTCTGCTCAGATAACCGGATGCGCTGCTCTCATGGTGAAAAGCGCATAGTCGTTTGGCTGTTGATTATTGTGTGACTACTAGTGCTCTTTTGTAAGCCTCTAGCGGTTAATAAGGTCGAAATATATTTAAAGTGTTTCTTCCGCAGTTCCTTTTGAATATTTGTGGTTTTGTTTTTCTCGCATTTCTCATTTTCTTCTTTTTTTTAAACTTGCACAAGTTAGTTTCTCAATAAAATGTTGATGTAGAAGTGCTTCGACTTCGTGATCATTGGCACAGAGGTCTCCTTGTTAGGCCGCTTGCCATGAAACTGTCTATCCTTCACTGTAGAAAAATATGTCATTATTATTTTTGGTAGATTTGCTTCATACTCTACAAATTACATGCTAGATTGACTTTTGTGTTCATGACAACCAATTTTGACTTAAATGCTAAGATTGATGAAGCCTTTGTTGAGAACTGTGTACCTACCTTACTGCACTATTTTTGCTCTGTTGCACTCAGTGCTGATGCCTTTAACCACGAGAAAAAAAAGAGTTCCAGGCAAGTGCGAAGCCAGGACTGCTTCCTAGGACGTAACTACGAAAGTATTCGGCTGGCACTAACCCCACTCTGCAGCACCGAAAAGATTATGGTGCAGCTGGTAACATCAGGTCGCAGCTACTACCACAAAGGCAGGGACGGCGTCCGCGGATGGGGGTGCCCCTCAAAGTTATGATCCCGTTGACACCTTCAGAACCACAGAGTTAATGCCTTAGGGGTGCAAAAAATGTCTTGTGGTTATTTGTACCCCTAAGGCGTTAGCTTACATTCTGAGGGTGTTCACCAGATCAAAATTTTGGTGGGCGCGCCCCGTTCCCAAGCACGATTCCTGCTTCTTTTTCAGATTACGGCTGACGTTTCAGGAACAGCTTTTTGATGACGTCTTTGGTAAGTCCTTAAACGGATTCAGAAATCCCGGTAAATGGGATTATTGGAGTCTCCTGCGAAACGTCTAGAAGACCATCTTTTTGGTGACGTCTTCACTAAGTCCTTAAACGGATTCAGAAATCCCGGCAAGTGGGGTTATTGGAGTCTCCCCCGAACCGTGTAAAAGACCAGCTTTTTGATAACGTTTAGAAGACGTTTGTGAGACGTCTCGTATATGTGCAACAAGACGGACATTAGACGAGATATACGACGTATTCTAGACCAAAGCGGCGCGCGCAAGCCGTCTTTGCGACGTCGTTAACGTCTCGGATATCCGTCTCGAAGACGTCTTAAATCCTTTGTGTGCTAGCTGGGTTGCAGTGGATGCCTCCAAACGTTGTCGCTTGGAGTCCGGGTCTTCGCGTCTGGGTTTCTCTTTTCATAAATATCGAGGACACCCAGGAAAAACGCATGGTACTGCTCCCGGTCGAAGCCGCACACGCGAAAGAGGTACTGTCACTTCACGCCCGGTGCTATCGTCCGTGTGGCTTACTTCTCGTAGAATATCGTTCGGACTGAAGTGTTTTTCGCACACCTGCAAGTGACAAGAAAGTGACAACTTTACGATTCGTGTTTCTGCAGTTCACCCTAACATACTGCGAAACGCACGCACGTGACAAAATTGAAACCTAATACCATCACACTACATGAAACGGAATACACGAAAAACAAAAAAGAAGGTGGGTATTTACCTTTGAATGCTTTGTTGGGCTGAAATTATCCCTTGGGATAACACGTATCCATGCCTTCCGCGTGTCTTCATCGGTTGGAAATCCAAATACGTGTACCTTGGGCCTCGAGTCGTAGTTGCCACAACAATGTGGAACACAACACTTTCGTGGCATTGCAGCCTAGTCAATCAACGACCAACACGCGCACAAACACAAGCAGCACACATCACAGCTTCGAAGGAACCGACGGCACTCAGAGCAACGCAGCATTAGCGTTTCTCGCACTGCTTTCGACTTAACTCGGCATCGGATGGCAGCCAGCGCGTGAGAGATTCGATACACGTCCAGCTTTGAACACTAGTAATGCTGAAGTGACCAAAACGCCGATGCGAACGCGCCGCCGAACGCTGGCGTAAGTGATTATCCGCCACCAAGCACAGCGCACAACGCAACCAGCGTCGCAGCCCTGTAGTGATGCATGGGTGCTAGCGTCTATCGAGCAAGAGGGCCCACTGAAAAAAAATTACAGCATATCCACGGAGTGAATGATCACGAGTGGGCGAAGCTCGGGAGGTTCATCGCAGATCGCGCCGAGTTCCGGATTAATTGAGTTAACGCGCACGCTACGAATCCTCATGGTTCAACTATACCCACAAGTGAAATCTCCCACCGGCACTTCGTTGCAAGTCAAGACCAGTGCCTAAATATATATATATATATATATATATATATATATATATATATATATATATGGGTGGCCGGTCAACGGTTCTTCAACGCGAGCATTCGGTATTTCTCAATCAAGAAACTGGCTAGGAGACGCTACCTGCGCCAACGTTGCCTCTCGCGGGTGAGGGCGCGTTCTACTTCTTTGCGAGCTGGTAGAGCGTTCATCTAAGAAAGAGCGTTTCCATAGTCAACGCGCCCCTTTCGCTCTCTCTCTCTCTATCACAAGACAGCACGCGCCGAGGGAAGGAGGCATGCGCTGAGGGCGAGCGGGTGCCTGGCGTCTTTCGTTGGTTTATTTCATCAATCAACGGCGTTTGGAACAAAATTTTTATTGTCTAATCACGCACAGGAGAAATCTCACCAGGCACTACCTTGGAGGTAAACAATGGCTGCTAATGGGAATGAGAGACAGAAGAAGTCGGCTTTTAGCTAACACTTACACTTCTACTTCTACTAACGTTTCCTACTGGAACATGCCAATGGCTGCTAATGGGGAATGAGAGACAGAAGAATTCGGCTTTTAGTTAACGCGCACGCTGCGAATTTTTTATTGTTCAACAACGCACAGGAGAAATCTCCCACCGGCACCACCTTGGAGGTCAAGATGTGGTACTAGCGTTAAGACTGGTTACACACTACTACGACGAGGGACGAACGGGTGCCGCTATAAGGAGCTTCGCCCCTAAAAGTCAGCGCACTACATCTGACGACACGTGACGAATGGAGTTCAGCTTCCCGGCCTTGACGAAGTTTGTCTAGGTGGCGTTGGAAGCACGCGCCGAGGGCGAGGGCCTGCCGACTGACGCGTGACAAGGTTAGACTAAGAGGAGCTTCGGCCCTAAAAAAACAAGTCGTATCACTTATTAATGTGCTCATAGGCCAGTAATCGTATATGCAGCCTGAGTAATACGGATACCTGCAGCAATAATAAAAGCAAACCTCCGCGCTGCGCACCCAAGCTACAGTGACCCGTAGCCACGCTGCTTTCGGCCGCTTGCCGCCGTTGCCGGTGCTCGGTTAGACGCCGCTAGCGCGACCTCGTAGTGTTAACATCAACTGCCTCACGCGCTTCCCGCCGACTGACTGACTGACTGAAAAACATTTATTAAACAATTTTTTTTTACAGGAAGAGTTCGGAGCGGTCCGTAGGGGGCCGCCCCGTACAAACACTAGGTGGGCTCCGTCTTACGGGAGCCCATTGGCGTCGGCCGCGGCCCGGGCCCGCTCGACCAAGGCCCGTTGGGCCGTCAGGTCAGAGCAGCCGAGCAGGGCTGCCTCCCAGTCTTCCCGGGAAGGGTTGGGTAGAGGGGGTAAGTTTGGGTTTTTTTGGCATGCCCACACCATGTGGAAAATGTCAGAAGAACTTTCCTCACAGTGCGGGCACTTCCCCGTGCAAGTGGGGTCGAAGTGTTTTACTATTGCCGGGCACAATAGAGTTCGGGTATAAAGGCGAAGGAGTATTCGCTCCTCCACCTTCGTGAGACCCTTACAGGGTTTAGGATAAATTTGATGGCCGGATTGATAGAATTGTGTGATCTCCTTGAAGGTGTAGGCGGGGTTGGGTTCGGGGTCCGGATCGGTAGGGTACGAGGGTGGTGCCCGGAGAGTGAGCGCGCGGGCAGCGGCATCGGCCGCCTCATTGCCCTCGAGGCCCGTGTGAGCCGGTGCCCATATGATCGTTCGGTGCGCGGGGGCACCGATGTAATTGCTGTTTTGCAGAATTTTGTAAGCTAAGTACGGAATGCACCCCTGTTCGATATTGCGGCAGGCCCCCCTAGAGTCGGTGATGATGACTCGCGAGTCCTGATCTGCGGCGGCTGCCGGTCTTTCCACTACCCAAAGTATGTTCTAGTACACTGTAGTTCCACGTTTTCCGCTCCCTCAAAACAACGATGGCGTCGCTCGGTCCAAGTAGGTTCGCGTCGCAGCGCGTAAGCGAGCATGAGCGAGTGTTCGTCGGCTGGTGTGAATTCATCGTACAAACTGAAGCGAAAAAAAAATTACAGCATATCCACGGAGTGAATGATGATGAGTGGGCGAAGCTCGGGATGTGCATCGTAGATCGTGCCGAGTTCCGGATTAATTTAGTTAACGCGCATGCTACGAATCCTCACGGTTCAACTATGCACAATGCACAAGTGAAATCTCCCACCGGCACTTCATTGCAAGTCAAGATCCAGTATATATATATATATATATATATATATATATATATATATATATATATATATATATATATATATATATATGGGTTTTGCCGGTGAACGCTTCTCCAACGCGAGCAGTCGGTATTTCTCAATCAAGAAACTCGCTAGGAGACGCTGCTTGCGCCGGAGCGAGCGGGCACGCGTCGTGTCGGCTCCTGTTTCAACGAATGCTTTTGCAGCGCAAATCATTGGGCACCCACACGAATTTGGCATCCATAGATTCAGCTCGTCACCAGGAATCACCTGACATCAAGTTCAAGGTGGGGGCACGATTTTTCACAACATTGCGGTCGTTTCTAAGTCAGCCAGATTGGTGGGAGAGCTAGGCCTCACAGCGGTCCGGCGTCTGCCGCCGCAGCTACCACGAACGCTGCACCACGGCAGTCGACGCGCCAAAGACGCCCGACTTTCCGACAGGAATGGAGGTCACAGTGGCGGGGGAAACCATTTCCCGCAAAGAATTCGAAGAAAGCTCAGGATTGGGAACTGTAGGATCAAGGAAGCTACTCATCGAGCAGCCACCGGTCACTGGTGCGGAGTCCCAGCGAGGCAATAACAGCAAGAAACAATGCGAGCGACGCCTGCGACAAATCGAGAGATCAAGCCGTATGCCTCAACTACCCCGAGGTGATTATAAGATCATCATTCGACCAAAAGATGGCCTCCGAGTTGCCGAACACGGTGCGGCCCGACTGGCAACAAGCATTTACCACGCCGCCAAAATCCCAAGAGAAGCCCAAGACGAGGACACCATCTGTCCCAATTTTCAACAGAACGTCATCGTCGTGAGAACACCCACCGAGGCGCATGCTGACAAATACCAGAAGATCGCCAGCATCAAAATCGGCAACCAAACGTTCGAGACTAACGCCTACGAAGCTGCGCCCGATTGTACGTCGAAAGGCGTAATCCGCGGCATCCCACTAGAAGACACTGCCAGGGATATCACTGCTAACGTCATTACGCCAAAGAACCCAACGGCCATCGCAGCAAAACGCCTCAGCAACACAACGACGGTGATCGTTCTGTTTGCCGGCCTCCGAGTACCAACGTACGTCCGCTATGGTGGAGCCCTGCTGCGGTGCTCTCTATACCGAAAGCAGATAGAGACGTGCTATCAGTGCGGTCGCCTGGGGCACCGCGCAGACGTATGCCCAAACCCGAACGACCGCCTGTGCCGCGGCTGCGGAGTGGCGAACCCTCCGCAAGAACACCAATGCCAGCCCAAGTGCCAGCTATGCGGTGGCAACCACCAGACGGCCGACAAGGCGTGCAGGGCACGCTATAAGAAGCCTTACCTGGTGAAGCGCCGCCAGTGGGAGAGGATGCAACACCAAGAAGAAGAAGACTACTCGACTCCAATGCTGACCAACAACAACATCGAACACCGAGACCCTCTTCCCGCCGAGCAACCCGGACGAAGAGGCCGTTCGAGGTCCCGCAACCGATCCGGAGCAAGAAGCCGCTCGAGATCCCGCACCCGATCCCGGTCCCGGTCAAGATCTCGGAACCACACGCCTGGACCTGCTGGACCGCGCAATGTGAGCTGGACAGGCGTAGTCACGCGGGCGCGCTCGGGGTCCGAGGAGGCCGCGTCTCAAGGAAAATGGAAAAAGTTAGAGGCCGAAGTAGCGCAGCTAAAACATATGTTAACTCAATGCAACCAGAAAATGCTAGCTTTAGGCGAAGAAAACAGGACTCTCAAAGAGGAATTAGGACGTTATAAACAAACACAGCAGGTTACGCCCATACCGCCACCACCCATAGCTGTCACACCCACAGAAGAAATGGAGGAAGGGGCTACACCCCCACCGCCCAAACGCAGAGCTGAAGAGCAGGTCAATGAAAATAAACCCACGCGAGTAACAACCGAGACGAAAGTGCTAATAGAAATTCAGCAGTCAATCAAAGCATTAAATGAGTGGATGAACAACTCATCCCGAGCGATTTCAACCCTTACTGAACGCGTCGAGAATATAGCCAAAATTACCCAGCAGCAAAATGAATGCCTTCAACAAAGGCTGCTCGCGGTGGACGCATTGACGCCTCGCCCGCCACCGAACGGACTGGAACCCATGGCGAGTGCGCAGCAACCTACATCGTCGCCCTATAGCGTCATACAACCGGCGACATTCCTATCCCCCACGCCTCACCATAGGTAAAAATCCTACCTACACAATTTGGCAATGGAATTGTAGAAGCTACGCAAACAAGAAAGCAAATTTATACCAATTCCTTAGTGATAAAGATAAACCGGACGTGATTCTATTACAAGAGACACACGGTCTCGCTAAATTGGCAGGCTATCGCTCGTTCGGTTATGCCGAAGGGGAGACGACCGCCCTTACCACTTTAGTCAGGCGAAACCTTACAGTGAAGCAGTACGATACGAAAATTACCAGCATAGATAATATTCTTATTGAACTTGTTCCGCAACGCAAGAGACACGAAAGTCTCTTCATTCTCAACATATACAGCAACCCCAAACACAAAAAGCACAGGTTTCTCACGCTTTTTAAATGCGCCCTCAACATCGCCGAGCGAAATCCCATCATAATAGGCGGGGATTTCAACGCACCACACACTGCCTGGGGATACTCTTATGTGTTCCCCAAAGGCAGAAACCTGTGGTTTGACTCGCAGCAGGAGGGCTTAACACTTATCACAAACCCTAGTACACCCACCCGCGCGGGAACCAGCTCCACTAAAGACTCAACACCTGATCTAACGTTCACTAGAAACACATCGGCAACTACCTGGCAGAACACATTTGAGGACCTTGGAAGCGACCACTACATCATCGCGATACGTGTTCAGGGCGGCCCACGTAAACAAACCGGAAGACAGCTCAAGATGGTAGATTGGACCAGGTTCCGCAAATCACGCGAGAACCAGGTTCAACCCATCGACGACATAGAACGCTGGACTCACACGCTTAAACAGGATGTTAACAACGCCACACAAACTGTACCTCCCGAAGCACACCTTGAACAGATCGGCAGCCGGCTCCTCCACATGTGGGAGGCAAAGCAATCGCTCAAAAAGAGGTGGCGGACACAGAAATACAATAGAACCCTCAGGAAACGCATAGCGCTCCTCAATCAGGAGATAGAGTCGTATGCAAATAAATTATGCCGACAACATTGGGATGAAACCTGCAATGAAATGGACGGACAATTACATTTAGGTAAAACGTGGCATTTTCTGAGATTCCTACTCGATCCAGAAGACAACAAAACCGCCCATAGACAGACCATAAACAAACTCATACACGCGTACAAGGGCACAGAGGAGGAATTTCTTCGGGAGGTAGAGCTCACCTACATCTCTCAGGTTCCTCCTCAGCAGCACCCAGATTACACAGGACAGGCCAACACTGTTCTAGACGATGAATTTACCGAGGCGGATATCCGTGCCGCCCTGCACAAACTTAACACGAAATCTGCCCCGGGCCCCGACAACATTACTAATAAGACACTGCGAAATCTCGACGACGAGTCCATCACGCAGCTCACAAAATATATTAACCGCTGCTGGACCACCGGCAGCTTGCCTTCGCAGTGGAAAAAGGCCCATGTGATCCTCATTCCTAAACCAGGCAAACCACTGAATATTAACAATCTGAGGCCCATCTCTTTAACGTCGTGCATGAGCAAACTGATGGAACACATGTTCCTAGCTCGACTAACAAATTACCTAGAAGACAACGACCTATTTCCACACAACATGATTGGCTTCCGCAGGTATCTTTCGACCCAGGATGCCATGCTGCAACTCAAGCATGACATCATTGACAGCACAGGCCGCTCCACTAAGGCCATTCTCGGCCTAGATCTTAAGAAAGCGTTTGACAACATTACACACGGCACCATCCTAAATCAAATCAACACCTTAAACTTGGGACTCCGGACGTACAATTATATCAAAGCTTTTCTCACGGATAGGACGGCCACCATCACTGTAGGAGAGCTCATGTCGTCCGAGATAACCATGGGAAGCGCGGGCACCCCGCAGGGTTCCGTGATCTCTCCCATGCTGTTTAACCTCGCGCTCCTAGGCCTTCCGTCGCAGCTACAGGCAATCCCTGGACTCCATCACACCATTTATGCCGATGACATTACCCTCTGGGTGTGTGATGGCAGCGATGGATCTATAGAACAGAGATTACAGGAGGCGATTGACACAGTGGAACGGTATCTTCGAGGGACGGGATTATCCTGTTCGGCGGAGAAATCCGAGCTGCTGCTATATCGCCCCGCACTAAAAGGCCGACCACCAAAACACTACCAAACGCAGACCCACGTCGATGTAACACTCACAACAAGCGATGGTCGCATCATACCAACCGTGGATAAAATTAGAGTTTTGGGCCTGATCATCGAGGGTAAGGGCGCAAACGGCGAGACAGTTCGGCAGGTTGACGCCAAGGTATCAAACACGATGCGCCTCATTAAACGAATCACTAATAGACACAAAGGAATGAAAGAGGCTAGTATCATCCGCCTCATCCAATCCTTTGTACTCAGCCAGATCACTTATGTGGCGGCCTATCACCGATGGACCGCCGCAGAAAAGTCAAAACTCAATAGCCTCATTCGAAGAATATTCAAACAAGCACTAGGGCTGCCGCAAAACGCCAGCACAGACTTGCTCCTTCAACTGGACCTACACAATACCCTTGACGAGCTTATCGAAGCGCAACAAATCTCGCAGTTCGAAAGATTGGCCAAAACTAAGTCAGGCCGAACGATTCTAGAGAATCTCGGCATCCGTTACCATGTGCAACACGGCTTCAAACACGACATACCGCGCGATATCAGAACTGAGATCACAGTTCCACCCATACCTAAAAAAAATTGGCAGATCCCACGTGCAGTGGGAATCAAGCAAATGCGAAGCACGCATAAGGAACGTAAAATGGATTTGCATTGTTGTCTCGCTATACCGAGTTTAGCACATATGAAGTTAACGAAACGGCCGCAAGAGCACCATGACTGTGGCATGTAAACCATGCCGCTCATACACGTATGTCATGATTCTCACGTTATGACTTGTCATTTACGTTCGTCATGCAGTCGTGTTGTGCCATAGCAATATTGGTATACATCCCTTTAAAGAAACGAGGGGCATGTAGATCATGCCGCTAATGACATGCATGTCACGATTTTCATGTTATGACCTGTCATTTATGATCGTCATGTAGTCCTGTTGTGCCAAAACAATTTTCGTATAGGCTCCGTGCAGTCGAGTTTTCCATGTGCGACATCAGCGCCAGAATGCACTGCCTGGCGGAGAGAAGAAGCAAAATTGGGCAGACTGTGACAGGGAAATACGCGAACGGGATGCGCGTCTCCAACTCTACAGCAGCAGCGACCGCCCGTCCCACCTTCTTTCGTGTTATTTCCTTTGAGACGCGCGCTCCAAACCTGCGACAAACTGTTCCAAAGGGCAACGCCGCCGCGAGCGTTCGTGTTTGTTCGCAGCACGCCCGGAAAGCAGCGAAGAAACGCGCGGGTTGCTGTCGCCTCGGTTTCCACCGTGCGCGACGGAGCCGTCCGACGAGAGCTACGTAGCGCCCTCTCGTCAGTAGACGGAGCCATCCCATTAACGAAACGGCAGTATAGCGCCAGGACCATGGCATGTATGTAAATCATGCCGGTCATGACACGCGTGCCATGATTCTAATGTTATGACCTGTCATTTACGTTCGTCATGCAGTCATATTGTTGCATACCAATTTTCCTACACATCCCACTAACGGAACGGCAAAGAGAGCACAAAGACCGTGGCATGTAAATCATGTCGCTCATGACATGCATATATGATCTGTCGTTTACGTTCATGATGCAGTCATCTTGTGGTATGCCAATTTTCGTATACATGCCGTTAACAAAACGCGTGGCGTGTAAATCATGTCGCCCATGACATCCATATCATGATTGTCATGATGTGACCTGTCAGTCATGTTCGGCATGCAGTCATGTCGTGGCATACCAATTTCCGTATGCATCCCATAAACGAAACGGCCAGGAGAGCACCAAGACCGTCGCATGTAAATCATGTCACTCATGACATGCATGTCATCATTTTCGTGTTATGACCTGTCATTTATGTTTGTGATGCAGTCATGTTGTGGCATGCCAATTCGCGTATACGTCCCATTAACGAAACGCGTGGCATGTAAACCATGTCATTCATGACATGCATGTCATGATTTTCATGTTATGACCTGTCATTTATGTTCGCCGTGCAGTCATATTGTGCCATACCAATTTTTGTATACACCCCATTAACGAGATGACCAGGAGAGCACCAAAAATGTGACATTTAAATCATGCCGCGCATGACCCGCATGTCATTATTTTTCCATGTTATGACCTTCCATTATGTTCGTCAGGCAGTCATGTTGTGGCCATACCAATTTTCGCTATTACCCACTAGCGAAATGGCCAGGGAGCCCTATGACCGTGCATGTAAATCATCCATCATGACATGCATATCATGATTTTCATGTTATGACCTGTCATTTGTGTTCGTCATGTAGTCATGATGTGGCATACCAATATTCGTAAACATCCGATTAGCGAAACGGCCAGGAGAGCACCAAGACCGTGGCATGTAAATCATGTCGCTCATGACATGCATGTCATGATTTTCATGTTATGACCTGTCATTTATGTTCGTCATGTAGTCATGATGTGGCATACCAGTTTTCGTAAACCTCCGATTAGCGAAACGGCCAGGAGAGCACCAAGACCGTGGCATGTAAATCATGTCGCTCATGACATGCATATCATGATTTTGATGTTATGACCTGTCATTTATGTTCGTCATGTAGTCATGATGTGGCATACCAATTTTCGTAAACATCCGATTAGCGAAACGGCCAGGAGAGCAGAAAATCGTAGGCGGCTAGATAGATAGATAGATAGATAGATACGCTCAAACTCGCCGAAGTTCGCTAAGAAATGCTTCGCATTTAAAAAACATGCATCCGGAATACAATCTGGATAGACGTCTCAGCAGAGCCACAGCCATGACCAAGATCTTTGGTCGCAACGAGGATGCGGTCTTTGTCGATGCAGCACGCTATCGAGACCGCCACTGCTTCGTAGCCGCAGTCGTAGACCACACACACCAATGCAAAACAAGCGTCTCACTCGCCACAAGGCACGCAGCAACGGCGGAGGAAGTGGCTATTGCGCTGGCAATAGCCCATACCAACGCCTACTACATTATAAGCGACTCGCAAACGGCCGTGCGAAACTATGCGAACGGCAGAATCTCCCCTGAGGCATTGCGGATCTTAACTAAAGGCGAAATTCGCGAGACAGACAAATGCGTACAGATCCTCTGGTTCCCAGCCCACACCCCCCTAGGTAAGCCGGAGCTCAATCCAAACGAGGTGGTGCACAACGTGGCTCGAGGTCTCACGTTCCGAGCAGCAACAACCCGAACGGACTCCTCCGCGGCGGTGTGGGAATGGGACGATCGGCTCACTAAATTCTGCGAGATTACTCAACATTACCGACTGCAACGGCGGGAGTACCCACCACCTCACCACAAGCTTACTCGGGCCCAGTCCGTTCAATGGCGGCAGCTCCAAACACGAAGTTACACGAACCCCGTCATAATGAACCACATACATCCCGAATTATATACCACCAATCTCTGTCAGTATTGTAACAGCAGAGCTACGCTAGATCATATCCTATGGGCATGTCCAGCAATAATCAGCAACACTGGGGTCGCGGCCTCCAATGAAGACCTTCGTGCGCGTTGGCGTGCCGCGCTGCTCAGTTCAAGCCTGGACCAACAACTCTGGGCGATCCAGCAGGCCGAGGAAGCTGCTGGGAGACACGGTCTCTCCGCTTGCTCCTAGGTGGGAGCCCAGGCCAGAAATCTGCAGGATTTCAATAAAGTTCTACACACACACACACGCTGCCTGCGCCAACGTTGTCTCTCGCGTTTGCCGGGGCAGTGTCGAGTTTGCCGGGGAGCGCGTGGCTCCCGGCGCTCGCGGCGAGGGCGAGCGCCAGGTGCCATGCGCTCGCCCTCGGCGCGTGCGTGCGCTCCAGCAGGCACGCGCCGGTGGCTACCTACTACTAACTACTACTACTACTACTACTACTACTACTACTACATACATCGGGGACGCACGAAATGGCTGCTAATGGGGAATGAGAGACAGAAGAATTCGGCTTTTAGTTAACGCGCACGCTGCGAATTTTTTATTGTTCAACAACGCACAGGAGAAATCTCCCACCGGCACCACCTTGGAGGTCAAAGCGTAAGACTGGTTACGCACTACTACGACTACGACGAGGGACGCACGGGTGCCACTTTAAGGAGCTGCGCCCCTAAAAATTGGCCGCGTATCTCCGTGCTTCGCTGCAAATGTCGTCGAAAGACGATAGCCTTCTACCGGCCGTACTACATGAGTCCCGGTTCGCGTGTTTCTATTTCCCCGAGGAGTTGCGCAAGCGAGAGAGAAAACGAAGAGACGCGAGGAGAGAAAGGGACCGGCCGGAGTGGCGGGCGGCCGTTCCCCTGCCTTGCGCTAACCGCACAAGCGTTAGAGTTACTGTATATTTATGCTATATGCTACCTACGGTAGCATATAGAGCAACTCTAACGAGCGTGAGGTAAGGGCGCCATCTGGCCATGGTTTCGGGAAACGCAAGAAGCTTGCCTAGTACAGGAAACGTCCGCCTTTGCGAATCCTAACAAGCACTAGGGTCTTTAGAATTACGCATCTATGTACTTTCTACTAAAGGAACACATCGTCTAATACTTCCGTATTGATGTTGCGCCTCAGATATGCGTAATATTTGCTTTTTGGCCGACTCTGTTCAGAAGTATGAAGGTAGCCACCAGTTCAAGCCGGGTGGTCTTTGAGGAAGGGGTTCACCTTTCGCAGCAGGACACACACACACACACACACACAGACCAAAATTTCTGCGTCGAAGTACCCCAAGAAAGACTATCGTCTTTAACAGTGGTGTGTTGGAAAATATTACGCGGTATGGTTACAATCTCGAGGAAAGGAGTTGTGCGACGTGCAAGCAATGCCACCAGCGCGAGTTGGTCCCACACAACGATAACCACTTCGACACCGCAGTGACCCGCCCGTCTTCAGCGAGTCTACGAACTTGAAAGCAATGCTGCTATTAGGAACAGTACGTAAAATAAATGGCTAACTTCATCTGCTTGATTGGATATACATGGTCGGTATTTTCGGTCGTTTATTGCCACTGATACGATCATTCAGAATGTGCATCTCGTGAAAATGAACGCCGCGCATTGCGTGCGACAGCGTCCGTGTGTGCAGTTGGAAGTGTTTTTGGCGCTTTACAATGAAAGCGTTCCATTTTGCTCAAAAACTGCGTTATCGGCAACAGCCAGTCAGGGGAGCGTCTGTCTCGCTTGGGCTTGCAAACTCGAAATGCACACATCTGTGGGACGGTGAAAAAAAATGGCAGCATATCCACGGGGTGAATGATGATGAGTGGGCGAAGCTCCGGAGGGAATCATCGGTAAACCGTGAACCTTCCGTGTAATTCGCCCAGTCGATCATCATGTAAAGACGTCTTACGCAGCCCCTTACACAGGCCGGAACGCGCACCGCGTTTGCCGACGCCATCACATGACCACGGCCGCTTAATGGAAACAAGGTGCGGCCCGCCGAACGCATAGAGTCAATATACTGACTCTAGAGGCAAAGCTCCCCACAGGGCCCGTGTACGGGAGGGGGGGGTCCCCCGTGGTCGACGCCATCTTGCAACGCTCACGCTATCATTAGGGACAGTAGCCGGTATTAATCTGGCAACAGAGTATGTAAACGCATAGCCTCCGAAATGGCGCTTAGGCGCGCCAATCTCGAAAGCCATGCGGAAAATAATCAGTGTCGACAGATGGCAGCATCTATCTTGTTTACGATCAGCGCTGGTAAATCGAGGCCTTCAAAGAACACGTTTCGTTATCCCCGGCGATGGAACCTTAGAATGTGGAACGGTGGCCGTCCGTGGAGATGGGAAGCTCACCCCCGTATTCACAAACGCACCTTCACTCAACGCTCCTCCTCGACTTCACCGAGTCGAGGCGCAGCGCCTTCCTCCCCTCAAGGAGCCGCTTGGTTTCAAGAACGCCACTCGAGCGCTCCTCCGCCAAGAGGCTGCTCGAGAAACATTCCTTCACTTGAGTTACGAAAGACGCGTCTGGTAGCGAGGGTGTACAGCCCAATACTACGATAAGTACGAGAATTTTCGGTTGAAATGCTAGCCAACGATTTAAAAATTATCACCTATTATTAAATACATGTTGCATTGGAAGTTATAAGTGAAATTTGAAACATTATCAACTAGTTTCGACAGCAGGCGATGCTACGTTCATCCAAGCCACGCCAGAGCCGAATCCGCTGGGATAGCATGCGTGGACAGGTCCGGATGTGCGACTGTTGTTCGCGTATTGTGTGCGCGCGCCAGATTTTATCTTGATTTTCCGCGGTGCGCTTTGCAAGCTGCTTGTTGCATCGTGGCGTACCGACTCCAAAGGAGCGCTGCAAACGTTGTACAACTACGTGAAGAAAACTAATCAACCCGTTTCTGCCGACATTGCCTATTTACACCACCTGGCTTTTACCGCAGGACACTGCATTACATTTCAATGGATACCAGCTCACTGCGGCATTCTGCCCAACGAAAAAGCCGACGAAGCAGCACGTAACGGTCTTCGATATCAAAACTATAAGCGAATCTGTTTCACCAAATCTGATGCTTCCCATATGGCTAAACGATTCGCTTACGAATAAAGGAACCGGCTATGGAAGTTACCGACACATCATCACCCTTTCTTATACTCAGTCGACCCATATACCAAATCAAAACTACAATCCAACATTCCTCGACATCTGGAAACATTGTATC
This sequence comes from Hyalomma asiaticum, assembly GCA_013339685.2. Lineage (NCBI taxonomy): Eukaryota > Metazoa > Arthropoda > Arachnida > Ixodida > Ixodidae > Hyalomma > Hyalomma asiaticum. Next base: position 69,817,695 of record CM023482.1, on the reverse strand, counting down.
ATCGACTACGGCTGAACATTGCATATTCAAGCGACTTACGGTACCGCTTCCATCAGGAGACAAGCCCACACTGCAGCAACTGTGGCTCTACTGAAACCGTAGAACATATTTTATTTGAATGCAGAGCGAACAGTGATGAGCGTGCGCTCTATGAACATTGCATGCAGTCACTTACACAACTCCCTTTATCACCTCAGTGTGTTTTAGGCCCTCTAGCTTGCCCCACACAACAGAGACGTGCGATGGACTTTTTGTTTACATATTTAAAAAGTATAGGTCAACTCGATAGACTTTGACTTTATCTCCGTCGTCACCATCACTCACCCATCATGCAACACACCCTATCACATAACTGCGGGTTGGTGAAAACGTTAACTATCTTTGGACGCAATTAGGCATCATAGTCAGAAACACAAAGCCCAACTTCTTTTCTCTTTTCTTTTTCACTGTCTCTTGCACTTGTTTCGCTCCCCAAACTCCCTCGCCACGCAGAGTAGCATGTCAGCGACATTTCAACGCCGGCTAAATTCTCTCTCTCTCTCTCTCTCTCTCTCGTGGCGTCCTGCTTGCCCTGACAGACGGCGACATGAGCACGGACGAGAGCGTCACGCGCGACGGCGGTAAGACGACCGCACGGAGGTTCGTTTACACGCGCGAATAGTGCGAATTACTGTGTAATTTGGTCACGCGCCACAGATCGGTAATTGAAAACGGAAACACCGACAACGCGTCCAAGCGCACTAAGGACAGTGCCTCGGAGAAACTTTTATACGGATGTGGTGCTTTTATACAGATGAGGGTGCAGTCTATGCACCCTGTCACCCCGGAGAACTTGGCAATTCGGTGGAATTCGACCATCGTCTCACGGAACCCGTCATCGGTTACGGGGAACTTCACGACGGCTGGGAATAAATGCTTCGCGATCACCCGCGACACACGTTCGATGATGCGGCTCACTGTCGGCTGAGAAACATTCACCAGGTCGCCCGCCACTACTTGAAACGTGCCTGCTCCATAAAAGCGCAGCGCAATCAGAAGCTGCGTCATTGGTGGAAGAGGGTGGCCACGGTTGCTGCAGCTCTCGTCAAGGGGCAAGCAGTCAAGTAGCTTCTTCACGCTGCACTTCGTGAAGCGGTAGCGCGCCAGAAATTCGCTGTCGGTGTAGTGATCCATTGGATTTATCCGGTCCCTCAACCGTCGTCGTGGTATGCCTACGCAGTTTTCTACGTCGTCAAACAGCTCGCCAACGCGGAGCAGATAGTCGACAAACGAAGCGTAATCCGCCATGATACTTCACTCAAGGAAAGGTTCAAGGTAGCTCTGGCCCTACCTCGACTATCTCGAGTAAAACGCTCGAGATTTCCTCCAGTCGAGGAACGCTTCGAGTGGAGGGCGATCTGTGAATTGGAAAACCGCCCTCAAGAAGCGTTTCGAGTGAAGGGTCGAGTCGAGGAGCGTTTATGAATACGGGGGTCAGTGTCATCTTTTTGCTGACAAGTCAGTGACACTGCACACTAACAGCTTGTGGGAATATTGACCGAGAGTGAAAGGGTGTATGTTTTTCCTGGTCTCCCTCTCCCTGTTTTTAGTCTTACCCCCGTATTCACAAACGCACCTTCACTCAACGCTCCTCCTCGACTTCACCGAGTCGAGGCGCAGCGCCTTCCTCCTCTCAAGGAGCCGCTGGGTTTCAAGAACGCCACTGGAGCGCTCCTCCGCCAAGAGGCTGCTCGAGAAACATTCCTTCACTTGAGTTACGAAAGACGCGTCTGGTAGCGAGGGTGTACAGCCCAATACTACAATAAGTACGAGAATTTTCGGTTGAAATGCTAGCCAACGATTTAAAAATTATCACCTATTATTAAATACATGTTGCATTGGAAGTTATAAGTGAAATTTGAAATATTATCAGCTAGTTTCGACAGCGGGCGATGCTACGTTCATCCAAGCCACGCCAGGGCCGAATCCGCTTGGATAGCATGACCGGACAGGTCCGGATGTGCGACTGTTGTTCGCGTATTGTGTGCGCGCGCCAGATTTTATCTTGATGTTCCGTGGTGCGCTGTGCAAGCTGCTTGTTGCATCGTGGCGTACCGACTCCAAAGGAGCGCTGCAAACATTGTACAACTACGTGAAGAAAACTAATGAACCCGTTTCTGCCGACATTGCCTATTTACACCACCTGGCTTTAGTGCAGGACACTGCATTACATTTAAATGGATACCAGCTCACTGCGGCATTCTGCCCAACGAAAAAGCCGACGAAGCAGCACGTAACGGTCTTCGATATCAAAACTATAAGCGAATCTGTTTCACCAACTCTGATGCTTCCCATATGGCTAAACGATTCGCTTACGAATAAAGGAGCCGGCTATGGAAGTTACCGACACATTATCACACTTTCTTATACTCAGTCGACCCATATCCCAAATCAAAACTACAATCCAACATTCCTCGACATTTGGAAACTTTTTATCATCAACTACGGCTGAACATTGCATATTCAAACGACTTACGGTACCGCTTCCATCAGGAGACAAGCCCACACTGCAGCAACTGTGGCTCTACTGAAACCGTAGAACATATTCTATTTGAATGCAGAGCGAACAGTGATGAGCGTGCGCTCTATGAACATTGCATGCAGTCACTTACACAACTCCCTTTATCACCTCAGTGTGTTTTAGGCCCTCTAGATTGCCCCACACAACAGAGACGTGCGATGGACTTTTTGTTTACATACTTAAAAAGTACAGGTCAACTCGATAGACTTTAACTTTATCTCCGTCGTCACCATCACTCACCCATCATGCAACACATCCTATCACATCACTGCGGGTTGGTGAAAACGTTAAGTATCTTTGGACGCAATTAGGCATCATAGTCAGAAACACAAAGCCCAACTTTTTTTCTCTTTTCTTTTTCACTGTCTCTTGCACTTCTTTCGCTCCCCAAACTCCCTCGCCACGCAGAGTAGCATGTCAGCGATATTTCAACGCCGGCTAAATTCTCTGCCTTTCGATAAAGAGCTCTCTCTCTCTCTCTCTCGTGGCGTCCTGCTTGCCCTGACAGACGGCGACATGAGCAGGAAAGACAGCGTCACGCGCGACGGCGGTAAGACGACCGCACGGAGGTTCGTTTACACGCGCGAAGAGTGCGAATTACTGTGTAATTTGGTGACGCGCCACAGATCGGTAATTGAAAACAGAAACACCGACAGCGTGTCCAAGCGCACTAAGGACAGTGCCTGGGAGAAACTTTTATACGGATGTGGTGCTTTTATACGGATGTGGGTGCAGTCTATGCACCCTGTCACCCCAGGGAACTTGGAAATTCGGTGGAATTGACCATCGTCTCACGGAACCCGTCACGGTGTCGGGGAACTTCACGACGGCTGGGAACAAATGCTTCGCGATCACCCGCGACACACGTTCGATGATGCGGCTCACTGTCGGCTGAGACACATTCACCAGGTCGCCCGGCACTACTTGAAACGTGCCTGCTCCATAAAAGCGCAACGCAATCAGAAGCTGCGTCATTGGTGGAATAGGGTGGCCACGGTTGCTGCAGCTCTCGTCAAGGGGCAAGCAGTCAAGCAGCTTCTTCACGCTGCACTTCGTGAAGCGGTAGCGCGCCAGAAATTCGCTGTCGGTGTAGTGATCCATTGGATTTATCCGGTCCCTCAACCGTCGTCGTGGTGTGCCTGCGCAGTTTTCTACGTCGTCAAACAGCTCGCCGACGCGGAGCACATAGTCGACAAACGAAGCGTAATCCGCCATGATACTTCACTCAAGGAAAGGTTCAAGGTAGCTCTGGCCCTACCTTGACTATCTCGAGTAAAATGCTCGAGATTTCCTCCAGTCGAGGAACGCTTCGAGTGGAGGGTGATCTGTGAATTGGAAAACCGCCCTCAAGAAGCGTTTCGAGTGAAGGGTCGAGTCGAGGAGCGTTTATGAATACGGGGGTCAGTCTCAGCAAGAAATCGATTGACGACACGCGTCGTTGTCAATGGACGCGGTGCACCCGGCGTTGTGTCAGTGCAAGCTTGTCGATTATCGCCGTGTCCGAGCGGTTCGTGCGCGATGTTCAACGTGCGTACAGAGAACACCTATATAACCGTACGTACGTGTTAAGCATGGTTTATTCTCTCTGGTGCAGAAAGCTCTTTCGAGGCACGACCAACTAGTTTGAGTTTCTTTGCCTGTACATTGCGGCTGAGGCGGGCTGAGGTATGATCGAACAGCCCGGCTGCCAAGCCGGTGCCCTCGAACAACACCGCATCAACCTGTCCGTCGCTACTCCGCTACGGTCACAAAGAGAGGGGCCGGTCGTAACAGTAACAACGTTACCGCACGAATGCGCTATCGCATCAACCGATGTCACCGCGCGATCACATATGTCATATCGGACACCCAAGCAGAGGGAGAATCCGAAAACAGAAATAAAGAGATCCGAAACCACACTTTATTGAGCGAATGCGTGCATCGTGAAATGTAATAATTACATTTTTAGGAAGTGTATTCAGTATGCTTAATATTCACACTTAATCTTCGCAAGATTATTCGTTTTTTAAGGAATCACCATAAGACGACCTACACTTGTTTTTAGCACTTTCAGTAATACTTAGGCTGGCCACATTGACACAATTGCAAGAGGGCGGCGCGCGGGAGGGACCCTTCCTCCGCGGCCCAGCTCGCCCCACTCCGGCGCCGCGCCGCTCCCTCACCACGCCAGCAAGCTCTGCCTCCCCGGCCTCGCCTGCTGTTTTGCCTGTTGCTGCTCCGCCGGCCATGCCTTCGGCGCACGCTCGTACCGTGCGTGCCCCGAACTCGTCCATGCCGGCGTCTCTGAACTCATCTGCTGTGCCAGCAAGCCCCGCCCTCCCGGCCCCGCTTGCTGCAACGCCGACCCCCACGAAAGAAGCAAGGGACGCTCTTATCATCCAGCTTCTTTCTGACTTGGGAAGGCAAGTCGCCGAATTATTTCCGGCGGACAATCCGCAACGTGTCGCGATCCTCCAGATTGCCAGCGTATTGCGCAGTACTGTGCTGAGCATGTGCTGAGCATGTTCACGCCGGCGGCGGGAACGCCAAAGCATTCGTGCAGCTGCTGCCTCTGGACCGGCTGCCTCTGCGAGCAGTGGGACGTGCTTGTTCCTGCTGCTATCGAACGACCTCTCTCTCTTCCTTCCTTTCTTCTCCTCCACTTTTATATCCCTTATCCCCTCCCCTAAGGCGCTTAGCCGTGTCCCCAGCATGGGAGACAGAAATTAGCGTCTCTTCCTTCCTAATAAACCACTACCACTACCAGTATATTATCTCTATGGCCGAACGTGCCTCTCCGCCGGTGATGGCAATAGTTGTTGCTCCCTCCGCCGCGCCGGCGCTGGCGCTGCACATCGGCGAAGAATAAAACCCCTTGATGTCGGAAAGTAACGACACTCTCCTCCACACGCGCGCTTTCCTCAATGCTCCTCAGATTTCTTCCCTCCCCGCGCCGGAGCGGTGCGCACGGCACGCTGAACCCTCCAGTGGCGCGTTGCAACCGCATTGAAATGTATTGCGCTTGCTTGCTTATTCGGCCCTTTGAAGCGCCAAATAGGAATTTATCCCTTGTGACGCTGGCGTGAGGATAGTATGCTTCCAGTATAACTTCGTGACAAATGTTTTTATTTCGGGACGCTTCAGTTAAAACAAGCGAGAGCGCACCGAAAAAAAAAATGCCCGCATTTCCCCGAAGGGGAGTATGAGGAAGTGTGAAGCACGGGGTGATGCTATGAGGGGGCGCGCGCGACTAAACTGCAGAGCCGAGCGAAGGAGACGGCAGCGAGAGAGCACGCGCCAGCCGACCCACGGAGGTCTGGCCGTTTTTAAGTGCAAAGCACTTTTACTGATGATGATGATTAAGTGTAATTAATGATTTAAAGTGTTGTTGTCATGATGCATTTGTACACACACACAGACATTTATATATGAAGTATTATTTATTTATTTTACACTTCACGCTTTTCGTATGATGCATTAATGCACCTCGCGAGTGCGTCACACACATACACACACTACACACGTCACTACAGATCAGCACCTATTCGTGTTATCGTTGTAGCTCACGGTTAGTACCAGCGCTTTGTGATCCGAGAAATGGACGCTGAGCGGATCCGGCGAGACGGCGCGGACCGTACAGTTCCTACTGAACGCCAAGTCTATGAAGCCACCGTTGATCGTGGTCGGAAACTCGAGAGACGTCACGGCGCGGAGGCGCCAGCTGCACAACGCGCCGTGACGTCACGGCGCGGAGAGCGGTGCGGAGCCGGCGCGGGGCGCGCGCAGCCACGGAGCGGAGGGCGGAGCGCGCGCAGTCACGTGGGGCGTGACGTCGCTGCGCCGTTGCTACAGACGCTCCTCTCCGCTCCTCGCGCCGTTGCTAGGGGAGAGGAGGAGGAGCGCGGATGCCGGCGGAGTTTTCGGGGTCGCTTAAGAAGTGCATTCGCACTTAAAAAATGAGTACCTACCAGTGGCTGCGCGGTTTGCCTCTCCGTTGTCCGTTGGGCTCGCGGTACGATGACGCATACAATGCATGCAGCGTAGAATATACAGGAGAATGTGTTGCATGTAAGTGGCTACTATATAGATTAAGGAAGAAGAAATAGTTTATCGAAAGTGAATTTCCCGGCACAGGCGGCCGGAATGCCTTTGTATCAATGCCACTGTGCAAAACACATGCTGCGTTTTCGAAAGAGCCTATATAGAACTCACGTGCCAATACTTTATCGTGGTTAAATGCGAGCGCCGCACGCACGCACATACCAACACATGCGCACACGCACGCACATATACATACACGCGCGGGAACACGCACACGTGAGCATTCGGCACGATTGCACGTACGCGCGCTTACGAAAGCACGGGTGCACGTACACACATACGCACACACTCAAAAATACACACACGCGCATGCACATGCGACCACATGCGCACACGTACTCGCACATGCATACGGTGCACAAATGCAAATACATACACACGGGCGAACGCGCACACACGGATACGCGCACACAATACACACACGTGCGAACACACGCAAAAATACGCACGCAAGCACATACGACCACACGCACACGCGGACACGTACGACACATGCACGTACGACCACACGCACATAGATACATGCACACGCATGTATCTATGTATACCCACACACATGCGACTAGCACATACATACACACGCATTATCAACACACATGCGACAAGCATACGCATACACACGCATATATCAACACACATGCGACAAGCACATACGTACACACGCTCGCACATAGATACATACATACGCACGTGCACGGATACCACCACGCGCAAATACATGCATACATAGATACGCACATACACACACTGCACACACACATGTACATACATACGCAGACACACACACATAATAAGACCACGCGCATGCATACATACGTGCATATACATTATACACGCGCGAACGTGTACGCACGGACACATACATGCGAACATGTACACACAAACACACGCACATATACATGCAAATATGACGTGCGAGAACACGCGCACACACACAGACGCGTACACACACGCTATCGCAAGCTCACACATACATATACACACGCGCACAATTACGAAGCTGGAGTTACAGGCCCTTATGAATTACATCATTTGAAAACTAGCGCACGCACGAGAACGCGGTACAATGCACGAAGTCAACAAAACATAAAGGCGTTCTCTGCTGTACTGAACGAAGAGTCCGGGTATGCAAGGTACATTGAAATTTCCAAGCAACTTCACCAATGTCTTAAGGAAAACTGTAGCAGTCAACTCGCACGGAACTGTGTGCTTAGAAGGCGGACATGCTTTTCCCCGACGTTTTGGAGCTACTGCTTCCGGCGCACAATATTCAGTTGTCCGCGGACGATCGAAAACCATGCTAGCCCTATCTCTGGCTTACTGCTGCATTGAAACAAATGGAAGCAAGAGATTTCCACAGCAAACGAAGTTCACGCCACCACAGAAAGGCGGAAACACTTGCGAAACGCACGTTAGGAGCCGCAGGGCGACCACCGCTGGGCAGGCGCATGGCGGGCGAGGGAAACTAGAAGCGCGCGAAAACAAGTTGTGCGTCGCTTTCGTGACGTCAAGGTCACGTGATTGCGCGCCGCAGCCACTCAACGTTGCGGAAGCGCTGGCTCCGCGAACGAGGGGGAGGAAAAGAGGAGGTTGACGGCTCGGGCGAGGGTGTCGCGGCGTGGTTCAAAGAGTGTCGTTACTTTCCAACATCAAGGGGTTTTAGCGAAGAAGGGAGGCCGCGGGGGTTCAGGAGGCCGGGTAGGTAGTAATGAAGAAGGTCCCTGGGGTGAACGTCAGACTAGCATCACCGTCAATAACGGAAAAGGGATTCAACGGAGAGCTCGTCGTGCAATAGGCAACATGAATATGCAGGACGGTAGAAGAATAAAACGTGGTTAGAGACTGAGGTGCAGCAGTTGAATAGACAACACGTGCGCATGCGGATACAGAAACGCACCTTAGAGACTCGGAAGAGCCGCCAGTGATTGAGAACTATGTTCGGGAAGGATGCAACAGAACTCTGGAAAAGTGCAATGGTTCCAGGACTTATACTTGAACATGCGGTTGTTTGTTTGAGGTGAGGCAACGCGCGTCGGCGTGCGAGACGGCGTCGAGATGTGCGTCGATTGCGCGGAAATAACCGACGTGTGCGAGAGAGTGGCACATGCGACATTCGGCAAGGGAAAAAGAAGAAGTAAAGACAGTGTGAAAAAAAAAGACAGGCAGGTACTGCAGAGTCACTTAAGTGCTCTATTCATGTGTGTTTACACCGATGACTTCATCAATGAAGCTGCTTTACGAGTATGTTCGGTTACTTTCTGTGTCGTGAAGCAAGCCCAGCTTCAGATATGGAACTAAAAATATAGGGCGGTGATGACGTGAAAAATATGGTTTTGTTGATTCTGAGCACAGGTAAGAATAGGGCTTGGTTTAAGATGACGCATGACCCACAGAATGCAAATTGGTTATATTTGAACACTACTGTTCAAGGTTTGTGCAGTCTTCTCTACAAACGCAGGACCTTGCGGGAAAGAGGCTTTCTTGAAAGCCTGAGCACATTGTCCAAAGACCTGGTAAGGTCACCAGCCCAGTTCGCCAGGAGGGGTCTCAGGAACTTTTTTAGAAATGTCTCACAAAGCTCTAGACAGTGATAACGGTCTGTACACTTGGCACACCACATGAGTGGGCAAACCGTGAGGTGTGGGAGCACCGCACATGCAGGAGCTGGCACAGTTTCCCACAGCGATAAACTTTAGCAGATTGCCGAGGTGATTCGACGAAAGTACATAGCAGCTTGCATAACCAGACGACTTCAGGTCGCGGGTAGCTCAGTCCACCTTGGTCAAGGCTGAATGTGAACTGATACGCTCCATCCCGTGAAGCACTTCCTTTTAGTCGCACCTTGCATTCGCGGCACGCCACCTGCATTATTTCACAGATTCAGATTTCACTAATTCCGTCAATAATATTAAACTGGACCAGCATTTAAATGGCTAATAATAGAGTAGGCATGGTCATTTAAGAAAAATAGAGCTCACCGTTTGCTCACAAACGAAAGCCAGGTACCTCGCTATGTATGTGAGCGGTGCGAACTCAAGGTGTGGAGGGACCTCGTCGTGCTTCATCACATGCTGCAACTTCCACAACAATGCCAAGGCTGCGTCCAGTATAGCTGGGTCTTCTCGGTCATCGTCGTGGTTCGACCTTTCAGTACTGTCTTTCACTCTGAACTTGATGGCCCTAGAGTTCGGCACCCACTGGCTGCCTTTGACGTTGCCTGGTCGCGAAATGTGTCGCAGCCAGGCATCCCGGAGTTGCTGCTTCGCCGGTAGCTCGTGATAACAAAAAGTCAGAGTTCCTCGCAGCATTGGATTTGCATCGCGGCACACAACAGCTCTTTGGCATTGCGTATACTGGGACGCATCTGATACCCACGTCAGAAACCGCGTAACGAAACACTCGACGATAAAAAACACGTACGTCAAACAGTAAGCGCGCCAACTCGCAACGCTTGCTTCCCGGCGCACGGAACGCTTCTCCCTTGGAAACGTGCGCCTCAAGTTCGCCGTGGCACAGGCGGCTAGCCAGCTGCGGTCACGTTCACGTATAACACAATCAAACATAAACACCCTTTTCTGTACTTTCGTCAGCCCGCCTACGGCTATCTGCGCCGTCCCCAATGGCAGCGTTTGTCAGCGTTCGCCGTCGCGTTCACGCGAGAGCTCCCGATGTGCAGCGCCACTGCAGCCGCGTCTGTCGATTCCGCTTGTCACACGCGTTCCCATTGAAAAGAGCTTCATTCGGTAGGCCGCACCTTTTTTTTATTGAGCGGCCGCGACATGACTGCTGAGAGAGTATAAGGCCGAGAGACCACAGCGTCTTACACCAGCTTCTTACACGGGCCGTAACGCGCTATCACAAACGCGTTAGAAACGCGCAGTCTTTCGTTAATGTTGGGTATTTACTGTCATCGTGGTGCATGTGTCCATGTGCGCTTCGTGGCGTAGTGGCTAGCGCCTTGCGTTCGGAAGCGAGGGGTCCCTGGTTCCATTCCGCGCTTCGGACACAACGTTCGGAATTTTTTAGGGGCAAAGCTCCTTAAAGCGGCACCCGTTCGTCCCTCGTCGTAGTCGTAGTAGTGCGTAACCAGTCTTACGCTTTGACCTCCAAGGTGGTGCCGGTGGGAGATTTCTCCTGTGCGTTGTTGAACAATAAAAAAATTCGCAGCGTGCGCGTTAACTAAAAGCCGAATTCTTCTGTCTCTCATTCCCCATTAGCAGTCATTGGCATGTTCCAGTAGGAAACGTTAGTAGAAGTAGAAGTGTTAAAAGCCGACTTCTGCTGTCTCTCATTCCCAGTAGCAGCCATTGTTTACCTCCAAGGTAGTGCCTGGTGAGATTTCGCCTGTGCGTGATTAAACAATAAAAATTTTGTTCAAAACGCCGTTGATTGATGAAATAAACCAACGAAAGACGCCAGATGTTTTCTAAAAGCAAAACGAAAAGACGCCAGATGTTTCTAAAGCAAAACGAATAGACGCCAGCTGCTTAACGAAAGACGCCAGATGTTTCTAAAGCAAAACGAAAAGACGCCAGCTGCTTAACGAAAGACGCCAGGTAAAGCAATGGTTTTCATCTGCAACCAGTGCAAGAACCACTTAGCTTACATTTCACCGACCACAAAGCGGTCATAATGAAAGGACAACGGAAACCAGCAATAAAAGTTTGATAAAACATTTAATCAATCGTTTCACGTCATTTTTATCGGGCGAATTAACGGAAGAAATTTCACGGTTTAACCGATGATTACTTCCAGGAGCTTCGCCCAATCTCATCATCATTCACCTCGTGGATCTGCCGTCAATTTTTTTTTTCTCATCGTCCATGGTCCACCAAGCGCGCGATGCGACACGTACGGCGACCATCCAGGAGAATGAGAGGAGCGCAGCCCGCGCAGCTGCCAATCAGAGAGCAGCTGCACCGCCAATGCCATCTAGCGTACCTTCATCCAACCGCCATATTGTACGCATGTCTATGGGACAGCGCCATCTAGTGTATCGTCACCCAACTGCAGTTTGCATGCATCTCTATGGGACAGCGCCATCTATTGTATGCTAAGGGAGACGCTACTGGCTACGCAGGATGCATCGACAACCGAGAACCGCCCAGGTGATGCCATAAGGAGCTTCGCCCCTAAAACATACCCAGCTACCCGTCGGCGGCGACGCGTTCCCTGCCAATCTGACAGAAGAGCCTCGCGAAAGGTGGCCTACGACTTTTAAATGCGGCCGTTGCGCTCCTCGCGCCATCTCGCTGGTAATGAAGAAAGCTTATAAGTGCCTGGCGTCTCTGAGTCCTGCCAGCGGTAAAGCGTGTGTATATAAGGCGAGGAGGCTGTGATCAGTCTTGGGCAGGCAGTAACTAGTTACTAGTAACGCGTTACCGGTAACTAGTTACTTTTTTCAGTAACTTATACCTGTAACTAGTTACATTTAATTTAGAGGAACTTGTAACTGTAACACTGTTACTTTTTACACGGTAACTGTAACTGTAAATACCGTTACAGTTACTTCCTTTAAAAATATATCCAGCAGCAAGAGTTCTTAAAAGCAGGGCTCGGCAGTATCACGATACAAGATTATCACGATGTTTCTCTTCATTATTTATGACTATGTGTAGCTCTGTATCTAGATAAATTTACAAAATGTATTTGTATCTCACTAGAGGAATACTTTTACGATGCATCGTTTGTATCGCGATGCTGTGCAGGACACGGAAATCTCATGGCTTTTCATTCTTTCTTTTTAAATGCGAAGCATTTCTTAGCGAACTTGGGCGAGTTTGAGCATATCTATCTATCTATCTATCTAGCCGCCTACGATTTTGTGCTCTCCTGGCCGTTTCGCTAATGGGATGCTTACGAAAATTGGTATGCCACAACATGACTACATGACGAACATAAATGACAGGTCATAACGTGACAATCGTGATATGCATGTCATGAGCGGCATGATTTCCATGCCACGGTCTTGGTGCTCGCCTGGCCGTTTGGCTAATGGGATGTATGCGAAAATTGGTATGGCACAACATGACGGCCTGACGAACATGAATGGCAGGTCATAACATGAACATCATGATATGCATGTCATGAGTGGTGTCATTTACATGCCACGGTCTTAGTGCTCTCCTGGCCGTTTCGCTAAGGGGATGTATACGAAAATTGGTAATGCACAACATGACTGCCTGACGAACATAAGTGGCAGGTCGCAACATGAAAAGCATGACATGCATGTCATGAGCGGCATGATTTACATGTCACAATCTTGGTGCTCTCCTGGTCGTTTCGTTAATGGGATGTATACGAAAATTGGTATGGCACAACATGATTGCATGACGAACATAAGTGACAGATCATAACATGAAAAGCATGACATGCATGTCATGGGCGGCATGATTTGCATGCCACGGATTTGGTGCTCCCCTGGCCGTTTCGTTAAAGGGATGTATACAAAAATTGGTATGCCACAATATATGACTGCATGGCGAACGTAAATGACAGGTCACAACATTAAAATCGTGACACACATGTCATGAGCGACATGATTTACATGACACGCGTTTAGTTAATGGGCGTAAATGGAAATTGACATGCCACAACATGACTGCATGACAATCATAAATGACAGGTCATAACACGAAAATCATGACAATCATGACATGCATGTCATGAGCGACATGATTTGCATGCGACGGTCTTGGTGCTCTCCTGGCCGTTTCGTTAATGGGATGTATACCAAAATTTGTATGCCACAACATCACTGAATGACGAACATGACTGACAGGTCACAACATGAAAATCATGATATGCTTGTCATGAGCGACATGATTTACATGCCACGCGTTCAGTTAATGGGACGTATACGGAAATTGGCATGCCACAACATGACTGCATGACAATCATAAATGACAGGTCATAACACGAAAATCATGACATGCATGTCATGAGTGACATGGTTTACATGCGACGGTCTTGGTTCTCTCCTGGCCGTTTCGTTAACGGGATGTGTACGAAAATTGGCATGCCACAACATGACTGCATCGCGAACGTAAATGACAGGTCATAACATGAAGATCATGACATGCATGTCATGAACGACATGATTTACATGCCACGGTCTTGGTGCTCTCTTGGCCGTTTCGTAAGTGGGATGTATAGGAAAATTGGTATGCAACATAACCGCATGACGAACAAAAATGAGAGGTCATAACATGAAAAACATGACATACATGTCATGGTCGGCATGATTTAGATGTCACGCGTTTCGTTAATGGGATGTATACCAAAATTGTTATGGCACAACACGACAGCATGACGAACGTAAATGACAGGTCATAACGTTAGAATCATGACACGCGTGTCATGAGCAGCATGGTTTACATCCCGCAGCCTTGGTGCTCTTGCGGCCGTTTCGTTAATGGAATATATACGAAATTGCTCTGATGCAACACGACTGCATGACTATAATAAATGACAGGTCATAACATAAAAATCATGATATCCGTGTCATGATTTTCATGTTGTATGTCATGACCGCCATGATTTACATGCCATGGTCCTGGCGCTATACTGCCGTTTCGTTGATGGGATGTATACGAAAATTGGTTTGGCACAACATGACTGCATGAAGATCATATATGACAGGTCATAATATGAAAGTCGGTATAGCGAAACAACAATGCAAATCCGTTTTACGTTCCTGATGCGTGCTTCGCATTTCCTTGATTCCCATTGCATGTGGGATCTGCCAATTTCTTTTCGTAAGTGTGCGTGACGTTCCTCCAGGGCGGAAATGACTTCTTTTTCTACGAGGGGAAGGAAAGCACCGCTCGCTCGGCGACAGAAAAGGGCGGGGAAGGCTTTTTCCTCCCGCCCCCATCCAGAGACAGGTGCGCGACACCGCAGTATGGTCGGCCTAACTGACGAAAGTCACTGTTGGTCGAAGGCCAGTGCAGCATCCTTAAGTTGTTTGCGTGGCCAGCCATTTTTGGGGCGAAGCTCCTCTTAGTCTAACCTTGTCCCGCGTCAGGCGTCAGGCGTAACCCGCGTGCCGGGAGGCACGCGCTCGCCCTCGGCGCGTGCCTCTCTCTCTCTCCCGGCGCGTTCCTCTGCTGTCTTGTGAAAGAGATAGAGAGACAGAGAGAGAGCGAAAGGCGGGCGTTGGCTATGGAAACGCTCTTTCTTAGATGAACGCCCTACCAGCTCGCAAAGAAGGAGAACGCGCCCTCACCCGCGAGAGACAACGTTGGCGCAGGCAGCGTCTCCTAGCGAGTTTCTTGATTGAGAAATACCGACTGCTCGCGGTATATATATATATATATATATATATAGGCACTAGATCTTGACTTGCAATGAATTCCCGGCCGCGGCGGCTGCATTTCGATGGAGGCGAAATGTTGAGGCCCGTGTGCTGTGCGATGTCAGTGCACGTTAAAGAACCCCAGGTGGTCGAAATTTCCGGAGCCCTCCACTACGGCGTCTCTCATAATCAGAACTGGTTTTGGGACGTTAAACCGCACAAATCAATCAATCAATCATTGACTTGCAATGAAGTGCCGGTGGGAGATTTCACTTGTGCATAGTTGAACGATGAGGATTCGTAGCGTGCGCGTTAACTAAATTAATCCGGAACTCGGCACGATCTACGATGAACCTCCCGAGCTTCGCCCACTCATCATCATTCACTCCGTGGATATGCTGTAATTTGTTTCATGACCACCCGCGCGGAAACCACCTAGAAACAGACGCTTTTCAATGCCTCGCACACGTTCAGTTATCAGAGCGGCGGTACTTCCAAAAAGCACTTACCGTAGCAAAATCCCGGGAGTAATGGCGCGAAGGGGCCTATCCTCTTTGTCGCGTCTCAGGTTGAGCTCCCATTTCATTTACGAGCATGCAGCAGCGCTTGGTGGCATGCGGCTGTCCCAACGTGCTAAATGCGAAGCATTTCTTAGCAAACTTCGGCGACTTTGAGCATATCTATCTCTCTAGCCGCCTATGACTTTGTGCTCTCCTGGCCGTTTCGTTAATGAGATGTATATGAAAATTGGTATGCGACAACATGACTTCATGACGAACATAAATGACACTTCCTAACACAAAAATCATGATATGCATGTCATAAGCGGCATGATTTACTTGCCACGGTCTTGGTGCTCTTGCGGCCATTTCGTTAACTTGATAAAAACGAAAATTGGTATGGCGAGACAACAACGTATGATGACCATGGGTGACACGTTCTAAGAACATCAAAATCATGACATGCATGTCATGAGCGGCATGATTTACATGTCACGCCCGCGTTTGTTTAATGGGTGTATACCAAAATTCCTGTGGCGCAACACGACTGCATGACGAACGTAAATGACAGGTAATAACATTACAATCATGACATGCGTGCCATGAGCGCCATCGTTTACATGCCACAGTCTTGGTGCTCTTGCGGCCGTTTCGTTAACTTCATATGTACCCAAATTTGGTATAGCGAGACAACAATGCAGATCCATTTTACGTTCCTGATGCATGCTTCGCATTTCCTTGATTCGCACTGCACGTGGTACATGCCATTTATATTTGTAAATAGATTCCCGATAATCAATAAAAAAAGTTCTTGCAGAAAATGAGGCGTACGCAACGATTGCTGGTGTTGGGCTTTTGAGTGAGCCCATTCAATTCCTTTTATCTGGCGCTTTGCTACGAGCAACTTCAACTAACCTCACGCCTTCATATGTTTCCGTTGAAAGAACTACATGATTTCGTTTGCGGTGTAATAATCTTCCACAGTAACGGAAAAGTAACGACGTTACTTTTTAACAGTAACTGTAACTGTAACAATTTACTTTTGGAAGCTGAGTAACTGTAACTGTAACATAGTTACTTTTCAGGCTTAGGTAACTGTAACTGTAACACTGTTACTTTTTACTGGTAACGTGCCCATGACTGCTGAAACGTGCTCTTTGAAGGCCTCTGATCGTAAACAGGATAGCTGCTGCCATCTATCGACGCTGATTTTCTTCCGCTGAGCTTTCGAGATTGGCGCGGCTATGCGCCAATTCGGAGGCTATGTGTTTTTATACTTTGTTGCCAGATTAATACCGGCTGCTATCCTTAAGGATAGCGTGAGCGTTGCAAGATGGCGTCGACCACGGGGGACCCCCCCTCCCATACACGGGGCCTGTGGGGAGCTTTGACTCTAGAGTCAGTATATTAACTCTATATATGGCTAGCTGCACTGTTCGGAGCTCGGCTGCCGTGGTGACGTCGCGGAAGTTGGGGGTCCCCTTCAGGTCACCTTTGCTGTTGTCGATGTCGCGATGTACGGCGTCTAGCGCTCGATTGCGCATGCGAACTTCAATATTCATTTAAATTACCTTCGGAGCTGTGTTCGCCATTGAGATTTGGTAGATGACATCTGTATGTCCACGAAAATCGATCCCGCAGGCTATCTTAGCAGCGAAATTTTGGTGTCAGTGCCCCTTTAATAATAGACAGATGACAGAATGTTTCGCAAAGACAGTGTAATGTGCATTATTATTTTATGGTGTACAAGAGTACGCAGAAATCCAGTCTTCCCTTGCGTTAAGAATATTTTGCCCTGAAATCTGGCCCCGACGAGGGCGCCCTTACATGAGAGTGCAAGAGCATGAATGGCGGCCTCCTGTCACGTGATTAACCTTCCATAGAAATAGCTTGAGAATTAGAGATCAGTCGATACACTCCCCGAGTATGAAACTGGAACGCGCCGAGGTTAATTTTTACGCCCTCTGTAGCGACTTGTGGAACCTCATGCTTTCCGGGGCCTGGCAGTGTCGCTGCCGAAGCGTTTTTACACCGCCGATGCGCCATGCGCGCTGGTTGTCCTTCACACCCAGTGGAGACTAGTAACCATAGTGAGTGTAGTGTCGCGTGTTTTGCCCAGTGTCTTGTCAATTTCTTGCCGATGAGCGAGTTTCTCATCGACGCCACTCATCGTAGCGCATCGTCTACTTCCATCGGGAAACAACAGTTTGCAGCCTTTCCATCGCTATGACGCACACTTAGGTGCGCAAAGGTAGATTTTTAGGGGCGCAGCTCCTTAGGGCATATAAACTCTATGCCTTAGGGTGTGGGTCGTTCCCTCCTCTGTAGTAGTAGTAGTAGTAGTAGTAGTAGTAGTAGTAGTAGTAGTATGTATGTATGTAGCCACCTCGCGCCGCCGGGAGGCTCGCGCTCGCCCTCGGCGCGTGCCTCCCGGCGTGCGAGCTCTCTCACTCTTCCATCTGCTGTCTTGTGAGAGACAGAGAGAGAGAGCGCGCGAAAGACGCGCGTTGACTATGGAAACGCTCTTTCTTCGATCAACGCTCTACCACCTCGCAAAGAAGGAGAGCGCGCCCTCACCCGGGAGAGACAACGTTGGCGCAGGCAGCGTCTTCTAGCAAGATTCTTGATTGAAAAATACCGACTGCTCCCGCTGGAGAACCGTTCACCGGCCACCCATATATATATATAGGCCCTGGATCTTGACTTGTGTGATAAGGAAGTTCAACCGAACCGCAGTTATGGAGGACAGGGTCGGCTCCGACTGGCAGACACGATGGCGTCTAGGCTTAACTAACTACAGCAGCAAATCATGTTCAGGTCACGCCCCACTAGTGCAGCATTCGCGATCCGGCTTCTTCACTACATCTTTCCCCCTCCCTGGAGACGGAGCCACTCCGGTGGGCTAAGGCGCCGTGAAAACTAGCGGTTCATGGTATTGCTTGAGGCGATCTATGTGCACAGTCTCGCGGCCGCGACGGCGCATGTCCGTGGTGGGTGTGACTGGTTCGACGAGGTAGTTGACGGGAGAAGTTTGCCGCAGGACCCTGTAAGGGCCGTGATACTTCGACGCAAACTTCGGGGTGAGACCTGGCGTAGAAGTGGAGGGAACCCACAGCCAAACGAGAGCGCCAGGCGGGTACTGCCGGTCTGGCAGGCCATCGTCGCGGCGAAACTTCTGCAATGCTTGTTGCTTGGTGGTGTGGGAGCGAGCTAGTTGGCGACATTCTTCTGCATATCGGGCGGCTTCGGAAACCGGGGTCGCCTCGGATGAGTCAGGATGGTAAGGCAGGATAGTGTCGATCGGCGATGACGGTTCTCGGCCATAAAGCAAGAAGAAAGGGGAAAAGCCGGTAGTCGTTTGAGGCGCCGTATTGTAGGCGTACGTTACATATGGCAGAATGACGTCCCAGTCGATGTGGTTGGAGGCGACATACATGGAAATCATGTCGCCGAGAGTTCTGTTAAAGCGCTCGGTCAGCCCGTTTGTTTGCGGGTGATAGGCGGTGGTGCAGCGGTGAATAATACGGCATTCAGCAAGTAGCTTTTCGATAACATCGGCGAGAAAGACGCGGCCTCGGTCGCTCAGGAGTTCGCGCGGAGCGCCGTGGCGAAGAACGAAGCGGCGGAGAAGGAAAGAAGCAACGTCACGAGAGGTCGCGGATGGGAGGGCAGCAGTTTCCGCGTACCTCGTGAGGTGGTCGATAGCCACAATAACCCATCGATTGCCGGCAGCAGTGTATGGCAAGGGTCCGTATAGGTCTATGCCAATCCGGTCAAATGGTCGTGATGGGCACGGCAAAGGCTGCATTGGCGCAGAAGGGCGGCAAGGACCAGGCTTGCGGCGCTGGCACTCTGTGCAGGATCGAATGTACTTTTGCACAAAGGTGTACATGCCACGCCAATAAAATCTCAGGCGCAGTCTGGCGTAAGTTTTGAAGAGACCAGCGTGTGCGCACTGAGGATCAGAATGGAAAGCGGCGCACATAGTTGCGCGGAGCTGTCTCGGTATGACGAGAAGCCATTTGCGTCCATCTGGTTCGTAATTGCGGCGATAAAGGATTCCATCCCTGATGGCGAAATGGGAAGCTTGTCTGCGTAGAGCTCGAGATGGAGGGCTTGCTGAAGGATCAGACAGGTAGCGTATCAATGATTCAGTCCAAGGATCCTTGCGCTGCTCCAAAGACATGTCGATGGAAGTAGATAGCGAAAATGAGCTGTCGATGGCGGAGAGGGTGGCAATGACGCTGTCGACTGGCGACCGAGAAAGAGCGTCGGCATCGCTGTGCTTCTTCCCTGATCGGTAGACGACACGGATGTCGTACTCTTGCAGGCGCAGAGCCCATCGGGCGAGACGACCAGACGGATCTTTGAGGGTCGACAACCAGCAAAGAGCGTGGTGATCAGTAACGACATCGAAAGGCCGGCCATGCAGGTATGGCCGAAATTTTGTAATGGCCCAAATGATCGCAAGACATTCTTTTTCGGTGACTGAATAATTCGCTTCAGCCTTCGTGAGAGTACGGCTTGCGTAGGCAACAACATATTCTTGGTAACCGGGCTTTCGCTGCGCGAGGACGGCACCGAGACCGACACTGCTGGCATCCGTGTGGAGTTCCGTGGCAGCAGTAGGGTCAAAATGGCGCAGTATCGGAGGCGTTGTGAGAAGTTTACGTAGGGTCACAAAGGCACGATCGCAAGTCGGCGACCACGCAGAAAGTTTGGCGTCTCCGCGAAGGAGGTCTGTGAGTGGTGCCATAATCGAAGCAAAATTGCGAACGAAGCGGCGAAAGTACGAGCAGAGGCCAATAAATCTACGCAACTCTTTTAGATTCTTTGGCCTTGGGAATTCTTGGACAGCCCGCAGCTTTGCAACATCGGGGAGAATGCCGTCCTTCGACACGATGTGCCCGAGAATAGTCAGCTTTCGTGCCCCAAAGTGACATTTCTTTAAGTTGAGTTGTAGGCCAGCGGTGGTGAGGCAGCGTAACACCTGCTCCAGGCGATGAAGATGAGTCGGAAAATCAGGTGCAAATACAACTACGTCATCCAAGTAGCACAAACACGTGTTCCATTTGAGGCCTCGCAAAATGGCGTCCATCATGCGCTCGAACGTGGCGGGCGCGTTGCAAAGGCCGAAAGGCATCACATTGAATTCGTATAGGCCATCTGGTGTAATAAAGGCAGTTTTAGGTTTGTCATCTGAGGCCATAGGCACCTGCCAATAACCGGATCGTAAATCAAGTGAGGAGAAGAACTCGGCACCTTGCAAACAGTCAAGGGCGTCGTCGATTCGCGGCAATGGGTAGACGTCTTTTCTGGTTATCTTGTTTAAGCGGCGGTAATCCACACAAAAGCGAATCGATCCGTCTTTCTTTTTAACTAGAACAACTGGCGATGCCCATGGACTTTCGGATGGCTGTACTACACCGCGCTTTAGCATGTCACCCACTTGTTCATCAATGACGCGGCGTTCCGTCGATGATACGCGGTACGGCCGCTGCCGCAACGGTGGGTGGGCACCTGTGTCGATGCGGTGACACACAGTCGAAGTTCGGCCAAGAGTACTGCTCTGGGTATCGAAAGCATGACGAAATTTGGTGAGTAGGCCGAGGAGTTCGTCGCGTTGCGTGGGGGTTAAGCCGTCGTCAACGACATTGCTGAAAATCTCTTGAGGCAATGGCGTACTTGAAGAACAATAGGACAGGATGTTCATCTCCGCCGATCCATCTGGGACGTCTAACGTAGCAATAGGTTCGTAAGGCTCCACAGTGCCAACCGACTCACCGCGAAGCAATGTAATCGGGAACGGGAATCGGTTGCAGAAAAGAAGGTTAGCCGCAGAGTCTTCAAGGGCAAGCAGAGCGCTTGGAAGCGGTACAAGGTGGCGATCGGTGAAAGCAGTGGAAGGGGTGAAGAGTACATTGGCGTCGGAGGCAGCGGAACAGCATACAGGTGCCATGACATACGTGTGCGGAGGGACTTGGATGTCGTGTGCAATAACCAACTTGGCGCGAGAGGACGGGACGTCGTCAGAGATGGCACCGCCAAGAGAAGAGAAAGCTACTTCTGCTCGGAAACAATCAATGACGGCCTGGTGACGAGAGAGGAAATCCCATCCTAAAATGATGTCATGCGAGCAGTGGGGCAATACGACGAACTCAACTGTGTAGAGCTTCCCTTGAATTACAACTCTCGCGGTACACGCAGCCACCGGCTGGACGTGTTCTGCTGTGGCTGTGCGAAGTAATGGACCAAAGAAGGGCGTTGTCACCTTGTGAAGTGAACGGCATAGTTTGTCG
The DNA here is from genome assembly GCA_013339685.2 of Hyalomma asiaticum. Lineage (NCBI taxonomy): Eukaryota > Metazoa > Arthropoda > Arachnida > Ixodida > Ixodidae > Hyalomma > Hyalomma asiaticum. The sequence goes on along the minus strand of CM023482.1, from coordinate 69,795,960 downwards.
GCGATTACGGAAATAGCAGCACCAGTGTCAATGAGCGCAAACACAGAAACACCTTCGACGACGACATCTATAACATTTGGAGGCGAGCGTAGAGGGCTTGGGCATTTCGACGGTGACGCAGTTCTTGCCTCGGGAACTGCGTAACTTAGTTTTCCGGTTCGGTAGAGGATGGACGCCGACGCATCGGGGAGAGCGAGCGACGGCGGGGGGAAGGAGATCGGCGGCTTGGTGGTGGTCGAAAGCTTGGCTGGGGTGGTTCTGTGTCACGGTCGGGAGCGTAAGACAGCGGGTGATCGTAAACATGTGTGCGTGCGTCGTACTGTGGACGTAGTGGACGACGGCGGCAGAAGCGGGCGACGTGTCCGGGTATTCCACACGAATAGCATATGGGCTTATTGTCTGCCGTGCGCCACGGGTTCACGACTCGATAGACTGGGGATTGTGGCGGTACTGGGGCAAAGACAGGGGTAGCCACGGGAGCTGGAGCGCGGTTCATCTGTGGTCGTGGTCGAGATAATGCGTCGGAGTACGTCAACGGAGCGGCGACTTGAGGAGACCGCTCTTGCGGGAGAACCTCGGCCACTTGCTCCTGTATAACATGCCGAATGGTCGGGCTGAGGCACGAAGTTGACTGCGGCGGGGTGGAGATGAGCGAGAGCTGGCGGGCAACTTCTTCCCGCACGAAAGCCTTGATCTGCGAGAGAAAGGCGGGGTCTTCAAAACTCGGTACCAAGGCTGACAACGACTCCTGATGTGGTACAGGGCGGCGGGTCACAAGGCGTTGTCGGCGAAGCTCGTCGTAGCTTTGACATAGATTGATGACCTGGGTGACAGTTGAGGGGCTCTTGGAAATCAGCATTTGGAAAGCATCCTCATCAATACCCTTGAGTATGTGCCTGATTTTATCTCCCTCGGTCATTGCTGGATCGACACGCTTACACAAATCGATCACATCTTCCAGGTAGCTGGTAAAATTCTCACCGGGCTGCTGAGATCGGGATTGAAGGCGTTGTTCTGCGCGAAGCTTTCGAACGGCCGGACGCCCGAATACTTCGCTGAACCTTGTTTTGAAGGCTGTCCAGCTGGGGACGTCTGTTTCATGGTTCCGAAACCACAAGTGGGCGATTCCAGTGAGGTAAAAAGATACTGTGGCTAGTTTCGTGACGTCGTCCCATTTATTGTGGACACTCACGCGTTCGTAGGTGGAGAGCCAATCATCAACGTCGTGGTCGTCGGTGCCACTGAATATCGGAGAGTCCCGCTGACGGGTCGCTCCATGGCAGGCGCTGGTCTGGGGAGAACCTGGTGTTGAGCTCGAATCGGTGCCGGTAGCCATGGTGGGACGGAGAGTCCGGCTGCGCAGTTCCAGGATGACAGGAAACCCAGCAATCCTCCACCAATTGTGATAAGGAAGTTCAACCGAACCGCAGTTATGGAGGACAGGGTCGGCTCCGACTGGCAGACACGATGGCGTCTAGGCTTAACTAACTACAGCAGCAAATCATGTTCAGGTCACGCCCCACTAGTGCAGCATTCGCGATCCGGCTTCTTCACTACACTTGCAATGAAGTGCCGGTGGGAGATTTCACTTGTGCGTAGTTGAACCATAAGGATTCGTAGCATGCGCGTTAGCTAAATTAATCCGGAACTCGGCACGATCTACGATGAACATCCGGAGCTTCGCCCACTCATCATCATTCACTCCGTGGATATGCTGGGAACTTTTTAGCTATCTTTTATCTTTTTCGGTCTGGCGGCGGATAAAGAACTCTATGGCTGCTTTATGGGGCTCGGAAATGTGATAGCGTGTTGCCGACCCCGGATGTCCCATTCCCAAGCGCGCGCTCTAGCGGCAAGCGTTTACTTGGAACCGGGAAATGACTACTCTTCAGCCTCTCTGGTGCAGGCGCCAGAAGATTACGTGACTGCGCTGTGGTAGCTAGAGGGGGCCATAACTTCGCACCGAAAGATATGGCGGACGCGCCCAGTGTTGCCAGAGTACAAGTCACTTTCTGTGGAATTGAAGTGCAATAAAACTCGCAGAAGGGTGGATAACGGGGCCTGTTCGTATAAATTCATGGCGAGAAGTGCGCAAGCACCCACCGGACGAAGTGAGGAGTGCAGGCTCCTGCGCTCCAGGGTTCGTTGGCTCCTGGGTTGCACCTGTCCGCACATTGTGCAAGGTGTGGGTCTGTTCCGGAATTCCGCGCACCTCGGTTTTGTATTCTCATCGTAACAGAAGAACCAGAGAACTAGCTGAGGCCTTCTTCATTAGAAAAAACAGTGCAATATGCATCAGTTCACCTTCAATTTCACTCCTAGACTGTGAACTTTCATTCATAGGATAATGATGATTGTGGTTCGGTTAGGAAATGACGCTAATTTCTGCAGCCCATGTAGGGAGCACGGCTAAGCGTCCGTGGGGGAGGGGGGGGGGAAAGGGAGTGAAAGAGATAGAGAAGAGAGAAAGGCCGTAGTGGAGGGCTCCGGAAATTTAGACCACCTGGGGTTCTTTAACGTGCACTGACAACGCACAGTACACGGCCCTCTGGCATTTTCGCCTCCATCGAAAATGCGACATAGGTGGCACTTAGGCTATTCATTCTTTGTTTGCCTTGCTTGCTTATTGTTTGTTCCCTTTCCGTCCTTTATGTGTACATATATACTGTTTCAATAAACTGCAGTTGCGCTCGTTTGTATTTCCTCACCTCGTCCGGTGTGTATTTGCGCACTTATCGCCATGAAAATGTAAGTCGCATTGAGACTTCAAAAAAGTGCTCCTTCAGTATAGTTCCCGGTCTTCTATTCCACTTAGAGCGCAATCGAATCACGCCTTCAGAGTGGTTGTAAGGGCATTTCTTTTCTTTTTAAGACGAAAATGTTTTGTGCGGGGGCCCACCGTGAAATCCGTGACGTACCTCCGTAACGGAACTGGATGTCTAAAAAATGAATATACATTTAGAATGAAAAAGTTTCACCCGCTCTTACCCGCACGCGCATTTGCCAGGGATTCGAGGAAAGAAGCTGGAAGCTCCCCGATACACCACCCCAACATTTCTCGTACAGGGAATAGACGGGCCTTATATCTTTACTACAGCGCTTTAAAAGTTGCCTCTAACTCTCATCCTGTTAAATAAAGGTGTTTAACAAGCAAATAATAGTGTTTCACAAGCAAAATTACTCAAATTAACATTGACACTCTCCAACTGCACTCCTGGTTCGCTTAGGTTCGCTGCGCTGGTACCACCATCTAGAAACGATAGAGGAAAGCAGACTGTCGTTCTGATGCGAGCCGGGAATCAGAGCTTCGGTAGTCCTCGTGCCTCGATCGCCGCGGAAGTCAGCGGCGCAGTAGCATCGTGAAGGCGCGTTCCTGGGGCAAAGTGAGAGCGCGGCCACTACAAAATTTGTCTTGCGTGGCCAGGAGTGTTCAGTTGCGACGCGCACTGCTCTAAAACGCAGAGACGGCCGTAGGCAAGTAAATGATGTGCCTTTCGCTGCAATGGGCCCTGTGTTCACAAAATAATCCGCCGATAACCCTTTCGGTTTTGCCTGCAGATCTCACCGTTTGCGGACGCTCCTTGTTTATGGCAGGTTTGCGCAGGGGTTTGGCGCGTGCAATTCACTGCCTCCGGAGCAATGCGAGCCGTTCGACAACATCCCTTTGTGTACAACTGTCGAGGATACCTGTGACGTGTCGGTGCCGCTGATGTAACGTGTTCGCATGCCCGCAGTACCGACGCCATCTCCCGCCCCTCGATTCACCAGATTGCCGCTTATGCACTCCACATCTTCGCCGGTACAGGTTTTACTTTCGCATTATGCCGATTCCTATCACCGAGGGATCAACCACACTCTGTTTTACAGCTGTGCTAAAATGTCAGCGAAGAACTTCGCATATAACAGCGCACAGTTCTTGCTCTGGGCTCTTCTGATACCACATATTGTTGCTCTGCGGTAGCGCAACATATATCAAAGGAAAACGGCAAGAAATAAAGGTGACGTTGAATGGGGCAGTGTAAAATGATTGCTGCATATTACGGTCTTTTTGCGCGGATGTTTGTGCATATATTCGTATTCGACGTTAGGTTGCGCAAGAGCCCACCCATTGGATAGACTTGCAAGCATAGTGCAGTTTGCATGCCGCTAGCATTAGTATAACATCTCGGTTCAGACTTATGTCTAGATCGTTTTATCGCCGAAGCTCACTCGGTGCGTACAGAGCGTGAAGGCTACTGTGTTGATAGGACGGTTTCGAAACTCGCTTTCAGAGCATCACTGATTATTTTAAACGTAATACTACGTACCTGTCATTTTTTAAAGCTAAGCTGTATACCTCTCGGTGGTCGGAAAAGTTCGTGGTGTGAACACACAATGCCAGGGTAACACGTGAAGGAAGCAGCACCTCTTGCAATCAGACGTTCCGCATAGAGCTCAGCATTAACAAAGGATAAGTCTGCACAAACGAGGGCTTTTCCGAAAAAGCCCATGTGTTAGTCGTGAAAACTAGTATGGCAGGTAAAAAGAATACGAATATATTCGCAGCTTCCATGAGTAGACCGAGAAAATTTTGCAAAGAAACCTCGTGCCAGTTCCCTGCCCGCAAAAGAAACAGCTCCTAAAACCACAAAGAAAGCCACAAGACGACCATCAGTACCGTATGATAGATGATGAGGCGGCCGTGAACAAAGGGAACACATAAATTCCCTAAATCTACCGCTTTTTCGTATGTAGCCCCAATGAAGGCGTCCCCAGAATTTTTTTCAGGGGGCAGTGGTTGTTGGGACCCGGGAGGGGGGGGGGGGGGGCAAAAAGCACTATTTGCAGAGGAAATTTACTTATTTTTTGTTTATTTATTTTTAAATAACTAAAATACAAACATGAAAGAACAAATTACA